>PVHP010026983.1:0-24207 GCA_004024765.1 Zapus hudsonius | reverse complement strand
TTTTCTTTTCTGATCTGGTATATATTTACCAGACTGAGGATTCAGCTCAGTGGCACAAGAAAGGATTTGGATCAATTTTCAATGCTTGGAAAAAAAAGTACTAAATTAATCAGCTTTTAGAAAATATAACTAAAATTCACAAAGCTGGACAAATAATGATTATAATTAGCAAGCACAATGTATGTGTACGTGATTTGTATATGTTATGTCTTCTGTGCTATTTAGACAGAATGCACTGGAACTATGAAAGATTGCCAAATAGGAATGATGTCAGATGAGGAATGTACCTGTTGACTCTCTGCTGACCATGAAACAAATTGCTGAGCGACCCAGCACAGCAGATGTGGGTGAAAAAAACCCATAGTGAGCAGAACATGTATAAGTGAGACCAACAACCTTCTTTATTGAAGGACATCAATGAAACATACCAGACTTTTACTTTCTAAGTTACTTTGGCCATAAAATCCTGTCCTTTCTCCCAAGGAATAATCTTTTCACTGAGATTTATTTTTTTCCTTTTTATCTACTCCTTCTTTTGTACAACTCTATATCAGGGTATCTGAATTTCTCTTATATATTCAAAGAACCTACAGATTTTGTAGGGAAAGAAAAGAGAAACAAAAATGAAAGCTTCAGAGTCTAGTTAGGAGAAAGGTTTAGTATGAATAAGATTAAAATGATGGCTGTATCTGCAGTGTGAGGAACACATTATATAAGCTACTGGTCATTTGCATCACACTCTGACTTTGTTTAAATCCTGTCTTTCACTTGTGTAGTTCATCCTCTCCTTCTGCACTTCCTCTGTTTCTCTAGAAAAGATGAATACATGAAGAGTTGATTATTCACTTATAGAGGCGGGAACTAGCTGGTGTCTCAGCCAATCAACAAAGTGATATTTGTGTTTTTTCAATCAGCTCCTAGAGATCATGGAGTAAAGAAAAATATAAAAAGCCTCTAACAAAGAGAAGAATGCATATTATATCAGGATATATATACTTTTCTAAAATGAGAACCTAAATTCATTAGGTTTCTGCTTGTAACCCAGAGATTTTCTCATTCTTGTTTATCATTTTTATTGATCCCCAAGAAACTGCACAAATCCATCTAAGTATTGGATGGATTAAACCTGAGAATTTATACTCTCATTTTGACATCAAGAACTAAATCAAACTGGTTTTTCAAGAGGGCAAATGTAACAGCATCACTGCACATGAAGTAGGCTCAATCTCCACTTAGGAATGAATTCTAGCAAGCATAGTTCAGATTTGAAAATAGAAGCCACTATTTCCTAGCAATATATTTGGGATCAGAAAAAGATGAGATTTTCATTAATTACAAAAAAGAAAGAAAAGAAAAAGAAATAAAGGCAGCTCAGCCAGACCGCTGGCTTCTGTGTTCAGATGTCAATAAAGAAACAACAATAAAATACATAATAAAAACTTCTACTGACAGTGAAAATCCAGGAACTGAGGGAAATATCTTGGTGCTGCACACAGAGGCAATATACAAGGAGTGGTAAAAGTCAAACCCGTAAACATGTTTAACTACAATGTAAAAATGGGCATAATACAGAATAAAGCTATAGAAAGCAAGAAAAACTGTAAGTCAGGAACGAGGTAATATCAAACATCTAGAGAAACAGAACCAACTGGAGAAAATCAGTGAATTTATCTGAAATATTTCTTCTCATTTTAGTGTTCACCATCATCACGCCTTCTCCTTAAAGTGCATAGCTTGTAAACAAACAAGAGAATTTGTAATATATGTAACATTATAAATTGCATATGAACAATTTAATTTAGAGCTCCCGTAGTCTTAAAACCTGAAACTCAAATGAATCAGATAGAAAAGTGTAATAGCAATGTTTCTGGTTTATATATTGGTTTTGTAATTTCGAGGTCCAAGTAACTAAAAATTTTGAAGATAAAGCCAAATTTTGAAGTTGCACACCTATAGGTAATCAGAAATTTATCAGTGTTCCAAATTGTATTTGTTGTTTTCTTTGATTTAGGTTGCTATTCGCCTAAAGAATGCTTTGTTTTGGGGTATCACTAATTTTCTATGCTTAATGTTTACAATGTAATGGAAAATTTTATCTTGTGTGTGTGTGTGTGTGTGTGCGTGTGTGTGTGTGTGTGTGTGTGTGTGTGTGTGTGTGTATACCAGCATCTATTACCAGTGCAAATGAAAGTCTCTCTGGTTTTATTAAGTGGCTGGGGAATTGAACCTGGGACAACAGGCTTTTCAAGTAAGTATCTTTAACTGTTGAGCCATCTTCCCAGCCCC
This sequence comes from Zapus hudsonius, assembly GCA_004024765.1. Lineage (NCBI taxonomy): Eukaryota > Metazoa > Chordata > Mammalia > Rodentia > Dipodidae > Zapus > Zapus hudsonius. The sequence goes on along the minus strand of PVHP010026983.1, from coordinate 21,921 downwards.
TAATGGGAATTTTAATTTGAACTTTGAATATCTTTTTCAAGATGACAATAATTATCTAATATTTCACCTCATGCTACTAAATAAATTCAGAACTGAGTTTGAAACCAAGTGACAAATGAATAGAATGGAAACTCATAGGGAATCTATGAAAAAGGAAGGTGGAGTGTTGAGTAATATTTCGCATTTTAAGTTTAACTTAGTCAATGATCTAAGATCAAATTAGATGAAATATGTGTAACATTTAGAAAGATATGCATGAAACATTCATTGTTTTAAAAATACAACTATTTATAAGATATTTCCTTGGTAAATTTTTAAGTCCACTACATATATTGACAACATAATTAAATAGCACAGATAATTCAAAACTTAATAGCATTTTACTTAGGAAATATTGAAAAGTAACATTAATATTTAGAAATGAATTTAGCAAGAAGTGTTTATCTCTTTGCAGAGGAAAGGTGACCAGCCTACAGTTACAGTGTAAAATATATGTTTTGTGTGGAGGATATATATGTATATAACTCCTAAGGACATTTAATTAAATAAATAGACTAGCTTATTGAATGATCAAATATATTTTATAGTAAATCAATTATTCCAAATTTAATGAATGAATTCAGTGCATTTCTGGACACTCACAGCTATAATATTTAGGAAATGTGTCTACACTCAAATACTGTTTTGATTTTTCTCCTACAGATTGTGTTGGCCACAGTCACTGGCCAAGTGGCTCTGGGAAATTTGGGCCACTTGAGTGTCTTCATAGATGAGGTGACAGAAGCAGCTACTGTTTTCTTGCTCTTTTACTAATCTGCGGGGAATAGCTACATCCCCAGCAGTCCTTGGTTCCCATTCTCTTCGTTCTTGCTGGGCAGCTCCTACGTTGTGACTGATGCCTCTGCCTTTGGCTTCTGATCACCGGTTAGCCTGTGCCCTGCAGTTTGAGAAATCATACTGATCCTCCACTGTAGCCACTTCACACTTGCTTCACCCTTTTAGTTTAAATTTGTCCTGTCACCATTTCCATCTTCTGTACACTGTGTGTAACCCAACCACTGTGCTAAATCCCATGAATTATAACTCTACATAGCGTTTTTTCGGCTGGATCATTTTTTTATTGCCCATAATGAGTTACAATATTTAGTGGGCAAACAATGAGCTGTTATCCCCAGTTCCCCAATGCTCCTCTTCCCCATCCCCAATCAGCTGGATATCCTCCTCCATGGGCCGTCTGGATCAGTCCTTGGGGCAGGGGATTATGGATAGCCTAGGAGTCAGCCCGATTCCACCAGCTCTAGTGTGTTGTTACTGAGGGGGCCATGTCTCTGGATATTCTCCCCCACCGTAGCTCTCACAATCTTTCTGCCCCCTCTTCCAGTCAGTTCCCTGAGTCGTGGTGGGTGAGTATTAAGGCTGTTTTATTGTTGAGAACTTAAGGGTCTCTGTACTTGTGCTTTAGGTTTTGTCAAAAATCATTGGTGTCTGTCTCACTGGCTTATCCTGTGTTGACTGGCTGTGGCTATGGGCCACTTGTTCATCCCATCATTCTCTGGGGGATTCCATATGGATCCTCCACTGTATGGCTGGGGTGGCTCATCTCTTGCCAGGATCTGCTGGATCAATTCTGATAAGGAGGTTGTCATCAATTTGTCAGTTGAGAAGATTCTCTGAGAACAATAGGGGAAGAAAATAAAACTATCAGTAAAATATGAAGTCATTAAATTTTTAAAATATATAAATCTCTATACATCATAGAAAACTCAACTAAATGAAAAATAAAACTTTAAACTGAAGAGAACTTGTGAAATGACCATATAAAAATTAAATATGTAAGGCTGGGATATGGTTCAGCAGTGAAACACACTTGCCTACAAAGCCTGCTACCTCAGGTTCAAATCCCCTGATGCACAAAGTGAGGCATGATCTAGAGTTTGTTTGCAAGAAGTAATGATATATCCTCTCTCTCTCTTTCTCTCTCTCTCTCTAAAAATAAAATATTAAATAGTTTTAAAGTTAAATATATAAAGATGAGTAGTAGCTCATCATATGTAAAAATGAATCTTCCAAAAGTAAAACTGAAAAAAAGACAACTGTTTAACACATGTAGATGTTTTAAAATCACTGACCTGAAATTGTTAGCTGTTTACTGAGTTGGATTTAAGTTTGTTGTCTCACAATCAGAAAGAATAACAACCGAGGACAGCAGAAGGTAAGCAAGCCAAGTTTTACTGAGAAGTAGAGAAACAGCTCTCTGTAGGGAGGAGACCCAAAAATGGGACCAGGTAAAACTCTGGACTGGAGGTTCTTAAGAACAATCCTGATTGGTACTTGTCCCTATAAAACCTGAGGCATCAAGTTGAGAAAGGCCTGTTAGTTAATGTGTATGTGCATGGGGGATCCCGACTGGCCAAAGGGGTTCAATGAAAGAATGCAGAGGGCAGACACATAAAGAGAATGCAAATAGATGATTGATGATAGATAGATGGTAGATGATAGATAGATAGATAGATAGATAGATAGATAGATAGATAGATAGATAGATAATAGATGATAGATAGATAGATAGATAGATAGATAGATAGATAGATAATAGATGATAGATAGATAGATAGATAGATAGATAGATAGATAGATAGATAGATAGATAGACAGACAGATGAGAGATAGATGATAGATGGATAGATATTAGATGATAGATGATATAGATAGATAGATAGATAGATAGATAGATAGATAGATAGATAGATAGATAGACAGAAAGATAGATAGATGATAGATAGATAGATAGATAGATAGATAGATAGATAGATAGATAGATAGATAGATATAGATGGATAGATAGATAGAAGATAGATTGTCCAAGGTCCCAAAGACAATCAGACAAAGCAAACCAAGTCTCCAAAATAAATCACAACATTAAGATAAAATACCTGGCTTGGAGCAAGACTGACATAAAAACCAAAATCAGACAAATAAAAACCCCTCTTAGGCAGGCTATTCTAAGGGCTCAGGGATCATTTCTCAGGAACCCAGTCAAGGACCAGGGTTTAAAACCTCAGAGAATGTGCACAGTTTAGGCAACGGAGTCTGCTGAGTTCATTCTTTCCTATAAAACTCTTCTCCACAGTTTCAGACCATTAACAGTTTTTATTCAGTGATCATATACTCTCCATTGCTTTTAATTAAAATGATTCTTTTTGCTTCAGTGCTGGCTATTAAACTCAGAGTCATGTGAATACTATATAAACACCCTACCACTGAACAACTTCTCCAGCTTCTGCATCCTAACTTAACTCTGTATTGCTTCTCTGTGTATCATCCCTGCTTGTAGTATAAATTTTCAGGGAAAGTAATCTCATGTTCATTTATATATTCTTGGGTCAAATAAATAAAACTATTACTGAAAATTCTTGAATAAAAATATCTGAATCAAGAAATGGACTGAATGAGCAACACTCTACTGTAGTACCATGTGACATTTGGCCATCCTCTTCCATTTCTTTTAATATGCCATTCAGTCCCTGTTCTCACATCTACACCTCTCCTGCTTTCATATTAAAATTGTTGTCTTTTTTAATACTTTAATTTATTTATTTGAAAGCAGAAAGAGAGACAAAGAAAGAAAGGGAGAGAGAATGGGTGGGCCAGGACCTCCAGCCACTGCAAACAAACTCCAGATGCATGTGTCACTGTGCATCTGGCTTTATGTGGAGACTAGGGAATCAACCCAGAGTCATTGGGCTTGCAGGAAAGTGCCTTAACCACTGAACCATCTCCCTAGCCCTAAACTTGCTTTCCAATTTGGGACTGCAACCTGAAAAAAGTGGTAGTGCATGGGAGAAGACCCAATAAACCACTTTATTTTCATTACTTATTAAAATTGTCATCTCAAAAATGCTATGACTCAGTTCTATTTTATTATTGTATTTGGAAATGAAAATGGTATTCTTAAAAGATAGAGTTAATTTTATTGCAGTAAATGAGTCATATACAAATTTATGATGCTCACATCCTTGCAATGCATAATGAAGATTTAATCTTTAACACAGTATAATTTATCTGCAAGGATATGAATGAACCTCATATAGTTTGCTATGGAAAAGAATTCATATTGGAGGTGAGGTGATCGTGACTCTGGGCTGGAGTATTATTCAGTAGTTGAGTATTGCTCAGCATGCATGAGGCCTAGGTGGATCACCAATACATCACAAAATTAAGCAAAAGAACTATTCAGTATGTTTGCATTTATATGACATTATTCCAAAGCCAACTCAAAGGATAAAACCCTAATCTAGTTGTCATATGTTGGTGGGTCTAGAGTAGACCTCTAAACATATTGCCAAAACAACTCTATATTTTAATTCCATGATGGGTTCATTAATGTTTATTTGTGCCAAAACTCATAGAACTCTATTCCTAACAGACTGGATTCTCTGCATACAAATAATATGTTATTTTTTTAAGGAATTCTAAAACAAGGATCAAAAAGGTGGAAGTTTACTCATTCAGCAAACATTTTGTGTCTTCTCTGCAGGTGACATAGGCGGGAAGTGTATGACAAATGCTACAAATATGTTAAAATGAAGTGAGGCAGAGAATCACATGACAGCAACCAACTGAGGTCTTCAGGCCTCTGAGTGAGAGTCCTCATTGCAACACAAATAAGGTCAGAGAGAACTGAGGCCAGTTGGCCACAGAAACTTTGTCAAATTTATCAATTCACTACTATGCTCAGAGAATACTTCTACCATTATGCAGCCAACATCTGAGGAGATAGCACTGGCAATCTTGTGGTAAATTTTAATAGTCACTCATCATTTAGTTATAGGAAATTGTTAATCTGGAAGTCATATCTTTAGCCAAGATATTAACATTAGAAAAATTGCTCTTGTACTAATTTATTTTTTAAGGGAATGTTATTTCTGTTATGATTAAAAGCCATTGTTTTAAATGCTGTGTCTCAAAAAAATAGAGTTAACATTATCAGTTGTTTTTTTAAAATAAAAATTAATATAAACTCTACAAAAGTAGAGATTGTATTTCAGTATAAACAAAATTTTTAGATGAGAATACATAGAGAAATAGTCAAGCTATGTTTTTTATAGAATAAACAAACCTTCAAAAGAAAATAAAAACAAAGTTAAATATAAATTTGTTTTTTTTTAAAAAAAAAAGAACATTACCATACTGGGAAGAATTGAGATCCTTTGCTATTTACAATATTTCTAAGAATTTTTTTTACTCCATGGAAACAGACTTGATACATCTGGATAACTCTTAACAATAGGTCTCAGAAATGTTGTGCTATACCAAGCTGTCACATAAAAAGTTTTATAATTGAAAGAAAAATCACTGATTTGTCTTATTGTTGAAACAATTTTACATTTAAGTCATTTTCCCTTTCAAGTTCCTCACAAAGAAATATTCAATTTATTTTATAATTCCTAGAAATTCTTTACATTGCATGTTTAAAGAATAGCCAAAACCATGTGAATATGTAGTTGGCATTTCTAATGAGAAATAATGACAATAAAATAATGAGAATAAAATAGTTACATACTTAATATTTACTACAAACAGAAAAATAGAAATCACTGTATATCTCTAAGTATGTTCCAGACCATGACTCCTGTCTTGAATTTTTTGAGAGATATCAAGATGTGTGTGTGTGTGCGCGCGCGTGTGTGTGCGCATGCGTGTGTGTGCACCAGTGTGTGTACGCCCCTATGAATGAGAAAGTGACTTGTCCATACTTCCATATCCCTGTTTACAGAAATTCATGGAATTAAGGCTCTGGAATGAATTCTATCACTATTTCATTTCGTATCTCCAGCCACGTCACTCATCTGGCTCCTTATCTATCACCCGCACTCAGAATTGGAGGAATTACACCTGATGTCAATTTCTCTTTCTTAATTTTATGAGCCTTAAAAACACACCTTTGGCACAAAGACATGTAAACCTATTGTTTTGTTCTACGAACAAGGAAGGAGAATGAGCACAGAACAGGAAAGACTAACACAAGTGAAAAAGCTGATGCTACCTCAACCCCCAGGAAACTGAGTCATCTACAAAGTGGCTCCAACATATGAAATATACTTGCTGTCATTGTCTTTTAGGAGAGGATTAACTCCAAGAGAGACAAGTCCTCCATACTCTGGGATGCTTACTAGTAAAGCTTGAAGGCCCAGGCTTGATTTCCAAGAACCCACATAAATAGATGCACAGGATGCATGCACAGAGTCCTGCATGTGTCTCAAGTTCACTTGCAGTGGCTGGAGGCCATAGAGAGCCATTCTCTATCTCTGTCTGCCTCTTTCTGCCTCTCTTTCTCTCTCTATCACATAATAAATAAATAATAAATAAATAAAATGAATAAATAGATTGGTAAATAAAGAAAATTTCTTTAAAAAGAAACTGCACTAGGGTTGATACATAATCTATAGCAATAATAACAATATTAAACTGTGGAAAATAAGTACTTCTAATCACACATTTGAGTACAAAAACTGAGAGAACTTTGCTGTTCTAAGCTCTTGCTTTCGGTCATTTCACTCAATGTCTGGTTTCTCACCCATTTTGTTACATTTTTAAGGCAGTATCTTACACCAATAGCCCAAGCCAGGCTTAAACTCACAGGGATCCTCCCTCTGCTTCTTCTTTTTAAATATCCTTATTATGAATAAGTATATACATTGTATGAGCAAATCTTGTGAAGGTGTCCCCATTTCCCTCCTCCCTGTTCCCTACCCACTTTGTGTCCTTCCTTGGTGCACATACTGGATCTGTCCATAGGTTAGGGGATTATGAACTGCACCAGAGGTAGCCACTTTTTCTTTTTTTTCTTCCCCCTTGTGTATTGTTGCTGAGGGGGGGCAATGTGTCTGGATATTCTCCCCCACCATGGCTCTTACATTCTATCCGCCCCCTCTTCCACTCAGTTCCCTGAGTCATAGTGGGTGAGATTTGAGCCTGCTGTATTGTTGAAATCTTAAGTATCTCTGGATCTTTGCCCTGGGTTGTGATGGGTATCATTGGTGTCTGTCTCAATTGGCCTTTCATGGGTTATCAGACTTGCTATGGTGATTGGTTTCCTGTTTGTCTCCTCATTTTCTCATAGGTTTCATTTGGGCCCTCTGTGAAGGCCAGGGGTGGTTTGTTTCCTGCCAGGATGTCAGTCACCATCCAATGTCTTCGTGGTGGAATTTGGTTGTCCCTTGTTCTCTGTTTGCCTTCTGAAAAATACAAACAGAATCTCCATCAGAGAGTGAGATCAGTATAGATTAAATGAGACACCCTTGCTATTTTGGCTAGCTCCTAATGGGTGTAGCCTCCCTGTAGCTCTCTGGTCATGGGAATTACCCCTAGGAAACCTCTGAGCCCTCTTCTTCTTAAATTCTGAGATTATAGGTATGAACCACCATGCCCAGCTCTTACCCTATATTTTAAACCACCAAACCACAGCACTTTGATTAAGATCTATAATCCATAAAAAAGTGGTGAAAATAAACAGGGCACTATTCTTTAATATTGAGGCTACATTATAATGCAATTTTCATCTGTATTGCTTGAGGGAGAGCACATAAGCCATGTAGGCTCTGAGGAAAATTTATATGCCAAGGGGTTAGTCAATTTTTCCTGACCATTTATTTTTCTTTCAATATAGGATTTTATGTTTGTCTGCTATAGGATTTCAGACTGCTGGAAGCTTTCTTGTTTGCTTTTAGCTCTTAGTTCTATGTTTCATAGCTCTATGTCTTGACAAGAATGATAGAATATAGTACTGGGCATGGGACTTTTTGCAATGCATTATGATTGTGAAGATGTTGGAACACATACCCCAGGAAAAAATATATGTATATGGTCAATAACACATAAAAATGTTTCTATATAGTAGTCTTTAGGACATTATAAATAAAAGCCACACTGTGATTTCACTGTTTGCTCTTTTCCATGCCCTTAAGAAAGACTAAATGTAAGGAGCAACTAAAAATAGTACATACTGGTCATAGAAAACAGTGCAACCCATCCTTTGTGAAAATTGCTTGGCACATTCTTATTAATTCTGCATGTACTTGAAATTTCAGCCATAGATTTTAATTCTATAATTTTACCCAAGTTAAACAAGACATTTCAACACAACACATTTCTAAGTGTTCACCACTTCTTTATTAATAATAACTCAAACTGAGTAATTATGTTATAGTCATAAAGTATTTTTATATTTTATATTTCTCCAAAGTCAAAAGGAAAAATCATTTGTATGACACAATGGTCAGAATTGAAAAGTGTATTAAGCAACTGTTGCTAGACACAGAATGATATTTAGTTTACAACTCTATTTATATGAAACTCTAGACTAGGCCCAAACTATAATCATGGGGAAAACATCAGATGACATCTAGGACTGGTATCTGATTGGATTGATGTGGGGCAGGTAAGATCTTTAATCCCAGCACTCTGGAGGCAGAAATAGGAGGATCTCTGTGAGTCTGAGGTCACCCTGAGTCTACATAGTGAAATCCAGGTCAGCCTGAACTAGAGGGAGACCCTACCTCAAAAAAAATGGAATGTACATGTTGACAACAAAGTTTTTCATATATATATATGTATGTATCTATATGTATATAGATACATATATATATATGATTGTCAAAGTTTATTGAGCTATAACATAGACTCATTGAATTTATTATAAATAGACTTTCAAAGTTAATTTAAGTGTGAAAAAGAAAAGGCTGTAAGGGAACCACCAGCAATCAACCAATAATCAGGCTCAGGCATTGACTTGCCCATAAAGCTAAGACTACAGGCAGATTACATCACACGGACTCACAAAAAGCCACTTTTATACAGATGGCAACCAAAGTTCCTGTTTGGATATTGTGAGAAAGAACTACAGGACAATGCCAACTATTTCTTAGAATTTGGGTTGCCATGGGGAAGGATTAAATAGTTTTCTTATTTTGATAAGACCCAGGAAAACCCTGGACATCTCTCCATATACCCTTGACTCCTAGCAATCAGTGAAACAGTCCCATTTTCATAAGCCTCAAAAAATCAAATACCTTGGAGTAACACTAACTGAGGATGTGAAAGACTTGTATAATGAAAACATAAAAACACTGAAGAAGGAAATTGAAGATGACATGAAAAGATGGAAAAATCTTCCATGCTCCTGGATAGGTAGAATTAATGTTGTGAAAATGGCAATACCCCACAAAACAATATACATATTTAATGTCATGCCAATAAAAATACCCCCTTCATTGTTTGTAGACATAGAAAAAATAATTTCCAAATTTATTTGGAATGGCAAAAAGCCTCGCATATCCAAAGATATCCTTAGTAAAAGAAGCTCATCAGGAGTTATCAGCATACCCAATCTAAAGATGTATTACAAAGCCACTGTAACAAAAACAACATGGTACTGGCAAAAGAACAGAGAGATAGACCAATGGAACAGAATTGTAGACCTTACCCTAAGCTCAAACAACTAAAGCTACTTAATGTTTGACAAAGATGCCAACAATGTCACCTGGAGTAAAGATAGCATCTTCAACAAATGGTGCTGGACAAATTGGATAAACACTTGTAGAAGGATGAAAATAGACCCATTCCTCTCACCTTGCACCAAAATCACCTCCAAATGGATCAAAGACCTCAACATAAGACCTGAGTTGGGAGTTAATCTTTGCCAGCTGTAACACAGATAGAGGTCTAATATCTAGAACCTACAAAGAACTCAGTAAATTAAATAACAAAATATCAAATGGCCCTCTCACAAAATGGGCCTCTGAACTCAACAGGGAATTCTCAGAGGAAGAAATACAAAATGCCAACTCTCACTTAAGAAAATGTTCATCATCATTAATCATAAGGGAAATGCAAATCAAAACAACAATGAGGTTCCACCTCACTCTAATCAGAATGCCAATCATTAAAAAATCTACCAACAATAAATGTTGGAGAGGATGTGGGGAAAAAAGGAACCCTCATTCACTGCGGGTAGGAATGCAAATTTGTACAACCACTATGGAAAGCAGTGTGGAGGCTCCGGAAGAGGATGGATATAGAGCTACCAGTTGAACCAGCTATCCCTCTACTGGACATATATCCTCAAGACTCCTCATTTCAGCACAGAGACATCTGCACAACCATGTTTATAGAGGCTTAATTCATAATAGCTAGGAATTGGAACCAACCTAAATGACCATTGCTGGATGAATGGATATCAAAACTGTGGTACATATTTACCCAGCAGTGAGAAAAATGATATAAAGAAATTCAAGGAAAAATGGATATAGACTTGGAACAGATCACACTGTTCTCACACAAGAACAGAGAGAAAAGTGCCACATATTCTCCCTAATCAGGTTAAACCAAACTGTAAGTAAATAAGACTAGTGATTCAGGTGAAAGACAAAGGGGATAGAAGGAAATGGGGGCAGGGGTGGAAGCAACAGAGGGGGGAGAGGTACACAAACCAAAACTAACAATAATCTGACTCCACAGAATCCTATCTTCTGTACAACAAGTTCCGGAGGTAGATAGGGATATTTTAGGGTAACAAGTGTCCCAAAAGTGGGGGAGGTGTGGAACCCTACCTATAGTACAAAGGATGCTGACCTTTGGCTCCCTGATCCAGTAAGTAGTTACCACCCATAATGAGCTGATCAGAGTGACCCACATGGTCCCTAAAATAAGACAAACTTGGGTCACAGCTCTTGAATACCCACCTCAGGCAAAAGATGAGACCCTATTGCTGAAGGTTCCACAGACTGATATCACACAACCCTGAGAGGCCCTGCTGAATCCAGAAACCAATCCAGCTCCTAGAAGGCTAGCCCATGTAATGCAGAAAGGTGTACCACAAGCTGCCAGGGGAACCAGACCAGCGATATCTGAGAGAGAGAGCAGGAGACATCTTCAAGTTACACCAACCGATGGCCCGAGAATGCAGAACACAGTGCTATATGGCACATATAAGCAAGTCAAGAAGTGCCCATCTGTGCAATAGTGGCGCTCAGCTCAGCCTACGTGGGTAATCAACAGCTGGCTAATTGTCTACGAGATCCACTCAGTGCCAGGGAACTCTTGACTGGTACGGGGACCCAAGGCAACCTGGAATGGGGACCAAGAACCCCATCTACATGGGGAAGTCCTCACTAACCATAGGTCTTCTTCAGAATGCCTATACCTTACAAATGCTCACCAAATTAGCAATATTTGTCTCAATTAAGCAATAATGATCTCACTCTCCACTGGAGACTCTTGTTTGTATTTTTCAGGAATCAATGAGAATTGTGGACAACCGAACTCCACCAAGAGGACCTGAGTTGAAGGGGGCACTCAAGCAGGAGATAAACCACCTCAAAGTCACCATTTAGAGCCCTAACACAACCTCTAAGGAAGTGGGATGATGAGCAAAAGAACTAACTATTCCCACAGTAAGGCAGATAACCTAGGTAAGGATAATGGAGAGAGGCACCAAGGTGCCCAACATTGTCCAAAACATAAACCTAGAGACTCTTAAAATCCTAATAATTATGAAAAATTTAAATTCACCCACTATGACTCAGGGAAATTTACAGAAGAGGGGGTGGAAAGAAGGTAAGAATCATTAGGGGGCGAATAATGCATAAAGGGAATGTAATCCTGGTTTCAATGTTTTTCTCTAATAACATGATACTGAGCATATTGTTTTCTTAATATATATAATTTTAAGCCAATAAAAATGTTTAAAAAATTAAAAAATAAAATTTGTTGGATTAAAAATGTTCTAAACACTATAGGAAAATGAATCATCAATAAAGAAAAATGGGCTTATGACAGTTTCAGGCAAGCTGCATAGACCCCCCTCCCCTTGAATGGGAGGTGTCTCTAGCCAGAGCCCAAACCTAGATGCAAAAACTGATTGGTCAGGTATAGACCAATCAGCGATCTCTCAGACTTACCTGGTGGAAGTTTTAAAAGCTTCCCTAGAACAAAGGCCAGTCTCTTAAGATCACATGACATCCCAGAAGGAGGACTTTCATTTTCCAGGTAAGGACCCTCCCCCCAGCTCTTGGGCTGGGTGAGGGGGGCTCAGGATTCTTTCCCACGTGAACCTTTCCCTCTCATGATGGGAGCCCTCTGATACCTTTTTTTGTTTGTTTGTTTGTTTGTTTGTTTGTTTGTTTGGCTGAGCAGCACAGATTTTATTAAAATCTCTCCCCATTATTTCTCCCCACACTGGTGGCTGGAGAACTCTGTAACTCCCCATGTTCCCTTAAATAAAATATCCCAGTATACCTTAATATCTTGTTGTCTATGATTTTAATACTTTAACTTTGTAGACAAGAATTTGGGTACTCCTTAAATTTGGGGGTGCATTGGAATTATTGCTGGGCATTATCTAAATTCTAATCCTCAGCTCACCAGGCTACAGGCTGCTTTTTGAAATACATTTGCAGAAGTGCTTTAATACTACATAACAGCAGGTAAAATAATAAATAATGAGATATGAATTTGATGAGATATATTTTTGTTATCCCTTTTACTTTTTTGCATTATTTTTTTACATTGTTTTTCCAACTGTAGTTTCCTCTTGCTTTCTTACATCCTTCTCAAAACACCTCAACCTTGAGATTATTCAAGGTTAAAAAACTTGCCAATCTTTTTCCTTCAGGTAAAATAAAGCAAACACATTTAGGATGACTGTTTCTACTATATTGAATAAGTTATGAGAGAACACTTTCCTAGTAGATACTGTATCTGAGATTAGGAAATAGATTTCCTTTCATACTATTGATGCAGTTTGGGGGTAACAGGGCCCCAACAGGAATACAATTCTCTTGGTGGAATATTGGAATTGTCCAGGGCCTACAAGGAAAAATCTAGGCCACTCACCTTAGTACAAATCAGAAACATCAGAAGGCCTGGTCTTTCATTATCTCTGCCCCTTTAGGCAGTCCTCCCATTCCCATTAGAGAAGGTTCTCCCCAGAGAATTAAGAATTCTGGAAAATTGCCCTGTTCCAGAAATTCTGATCCTAGATACGTGATGTCAGGATTGGGCTGGCTAAATCAACATCCCAAGCAGGGGGCTCATTTAAAAAAAAAAATTAAAACCCCGAGTCTCAAGGCAGGCTTCTCAAACCCCCTCTTACCTCCTTGGATAAGAGATATGTTTTCCTCTCTCCCTTTCTTTGCTGATATGTAAATATTATAAGTTTATCAATTTGTATATTAATGCATTTCACTTTCCCAAGAAAATCAGGTAATTTTATCAGCTATAAATGCAGATAAATAAGGATAGATGATGGGGCAGTACTGAGGTTTTTCTTTGAACTTAAGTATAGCATGGAAAATAAGGTACTTTTTACAAAAATGACAGTTATATCAGAAGTTACCTAGCTGAAATGTATACTGTATAAAATGTTAATGTTTCTAAAATCAATTTTAAAATACTGTTGAAAACACAATTAAATGGTGATTTGAGTATAACCCAGGGGAAGAAGCAATGCCTAACATGAGTGAGGCCCTGAGTTTGATCCTGGCATCACAAAAAAAGTCAAAGCCAAAAAAGACATTTTCTTAAAAATAAAAAGAGACAGGGAAAATATCTTATAACGCTGAAAAATTATTTGGTAACCAACAGTGAAATAAAAACATAGACTTAATTGCTGTATATTTGGAAAATGAGAAAGACAGACTATAAGGAAGTACCATGAGGAATTAGAGCCCTATTAACAGCAGTTGTTTTTCTAATTATTTTTTCATGAGATTTGTTGAAACCTTCCACATACTAATATATTTTCAAAGGCTGCAAAAGCCTATATTATACACAGGCCTTTGTGTGTTTTCCCAGAGAGAAGACTGCAAAAGAAGGCTGTGTTTGTCTCTAAAAATAAGTAAATAAATAAATAAAAATAAGTAAATAAAAATAAGTAAGTAAATGCTACCTGGAATTAATTATTGTCTGCACTTAATGAGTCCTTGCTTAAAAATAATATTAATTAATTGTTTACTTTGTTCCACATTCCAGTTGATAGAATATCTCATTTACCTCTCTCTCTCTCTTTCTCTCTCTCTCCTATAAAACAGACACTTGACATTTTAATAATTTTAATGAGAAATTCAACATATGAACTCTCTTACATTCTTACCACCCCTTCTTCTGCAATGTTCCCTGAGCCTTGGAAGAAGTGTTAAAAGATGTTTAGTGCTGAGCCTTCAGAAGCCTCTGACTTTCTGCTTTGAGTCTCCTCAGAGTCTGCCATCTTCATGTAGAAGGTTATCTGGCTTGCAGTGAGAGCTCGGAGTACTCACATGGAACCCATCACTTCCTCTGTAATCTTTCCTAGGTCCTGGTGCTGTGATAGCTCATCCTGTGAGAGGCACTCAGCTTTCTCTTTTGGTCATTTTGATGATTCTTGCCTCTCCCTGGCATTGCCTGCCAAATGCAAAAAGCAGGTTCTCTAACCCAGTAGAGCAGCATGGATCAAAGGGATTAAACATTTTGTTCTTTGTCTCAGTAACACTGAAAATGTCTGGAGATCAATTTAAATAAGGAAATGTCATGATATTATGCACTGTTAAAAAAAATTAAAAGTGTTAGTAACAAGGTAGCTTCCTTTTGCAGGAAGTCAGGCCTAAAAGAACATGGATGGATGTCTCCCTGCCTTGGCAAGACTGGAGCTCCAGTCTGATCCAAGATTGTTTCTGAGTCTTCCTCCCTAACTTTTTGGTAATTTCTTTCCCCTAGGATCCAGCTCTTTCTGAGTCTGCCTCTACTTCTGGGCTGCACCAAACAATTACAGTGTTTCATACACACTTGAACATGGCAATGACACTCACCATGATTGGATACCTAATTCATAAGAAAATCAGAACTGCATTGTCACTAGGATTTTCCTCTTGGAACCTCTCCCTGCCAAAAAGGGGGAAGCCTCCAAACAAGGGAACTTTTCTACTTTTCTCATCTATTCCTACTCTGTTTAAAATAAATCATTCATTTGGAGTATTGATATGTTGTTTAGTTACATATATAATTTTATTTCAGAAAAACAGAATTCAAATGCATTTGCCTCTGAGTAACAGTACTTGTTTCAAGAGGAAGAAGTAGGAGTTTGGGGAAAGAAAAGAATCCATCAGACCACATTTTTATGTATTGAACAGCATGCGGTATCCCATACACAGTTGCTATGTGAGGTACAAATAAGAGAACAAGCTAAATAAAACAACCCCAATTGATGCAAAATACAGATCTTGCTCCAAAAGGAGAAAACGTTTCTTCTGAAGCAATTATGAGGACCATGAGCTGGAGACCCGGGTGACCTGACAGACTATTAAAAAGGTAATGTGAATTTTTTATGGTCACAGAACAAAAGAAAATTGTAAATCAATTGAATTTACCAAAAAGATTGGTGGAGACATCGTGTACATATGTTACAACAGAGCAGGAGGTGCTGTCTTGTACTATCCTTAACTTTAAGGTTGGTAGAAGCCAGTGCCTACCTTACTTACATACATTCCCAAACAGTCACAAAGATGCACAAGCTATTAAGGAGAAAAAAAGGTAGCCCTTGATAACTGTAGTTCTTGATCTACAATATTCCATCTCTCCATAACCCTGACATTCCTTTTATTATAACATTTTTAGTTTTTATTTGCAAGCAGAAAGAGAGAGAGGAAGGGAATGAGCATGCCAGGGCCTCCAGCCACTGCAAATGAATGCCAGATGCATGCGCCACTTTGTGCATCTGGCTTTACATGGGTGCTGGGGAATCAAACCTGGGTGAGTAAGCTTTGCAAGCACGTCAAGTGCTGAGTCATCTCTCCAGCCAAAACATGACATTTTAATAAGTCACCTCCAAAATCTACATACATAAGGCATCTTCAGAGAATTTCCATTTATACCAACCCTCAAGTAATGAACTCATGAAATTCTATTTTTGCTATGAGGACCTATAATCTTTTTTGTATCACCTTATCTTTATTTTCTCTTACAAATATAGGCAAACATATTTTAGAAAAAAATGTTTCATTTTTTTACCTGGAAAGTTTCAGTTATAAGCAACAATCATTTGTATTAAATGCCCATTATCATTCAGACTGGATTGTTGAAGAACATGAAAATGGATTAAAAACTACAAATTGTGGGCTGGAGAGATGGCTCATCAGATAAGGCACTTGCCTCCAGTGCGAAGGACCCCGGTTCAATTCCCCAGTACCCAAATAAGCCAGACCCACAAGGTGGTGGCCCTGGTGTGCTCTTTCTCTCTCTCTCTCTTTCTCACTCTGTTTGAAAATGAATAAATAAAATATTTTTTTAAAACTACAATTTGTGAAAATATATTTGCATTTATTTATGGCAACAAAGAAACTATCAAAAATGAGCCAATTTTTTTCCATTTTCATACCAATTCAGATGGTGACGAAATAGAATCCTAATCCTTTATGGAACCTGTCTCCCCCAGCAAGGCAAAATTGTGATTTTAGATAAATCAGAATTACTTTGCAGCGTTTCAGAAAACATGCCTCTAAAGAGTAAGGTAATTCTCACCAATTAGTGTTTACCATGCCCGATTTTCTCTTTTTATTAAGACACTGGCTTCTCATGGAATGAGCTTTAGCTTTCTAAAACTATCATCATTATATAAAAACACTGACTCCTTTTTGGAAGCCAAAGTACACCTCCCCAGCATAGCTAGAAAAAAGACATCACGGCCTCTTTGGTAGGCATCACAGGGGGCTCAAAAGCTTAGGGCGGTCAAGGAGAATTGAGTGATATTTGTCTTGGTCAAAGATGACAGACCTGGAAGTGTGTGGGGCTGAAATCCAGCCGATACTCAACCCACAGATATCTGGAGACAACATTTTTTTCTAATTTGTCCAGAATTTTGTACAGTTTGCCTGAGGCTGATGTGCTGGGTGACCTTGGCCACCAATCTAAAGCTTCCTGGATTTTTATTTATCCAACAATAAAATAGGAATACAGTATGCAGGCCATGGAAGGCATATTTCTATAATTATATCATAAATTATATACTTAGGCAGGCATACATGTTTTTGTCCAAAAGTTTAATAAAATTGGTCCGTTTCCCAGATATACCTTCAAAGCAAAGATTATTCCCTGTTAGGCATTTTCATAAAAATATTATTATCTAATAATTATTTTTAGTAAAAAATGTTTTGCTACAAATTAGTTTATTTTTTTTCCATTTTGGGGGGCTAGGGAGATAAATAAGTGGTTGAAGACACTTGCTTACAAAGCTGACACCTTTGGTTTGTTTCCCTAATACCCACATAAATCCAGATGCATAAAGTGGTATATTCATCTGGAGTTTATTTGCAATGAAAAGAGGCCCTGGTGTACCCATTCACTCCTCTCTTTCTTTCTCTCTCTCTCTTTTTCTCTCTCTCTCTCTCCTTCCTCTCTTCCTCTCTCTCTTTTCCCTCTTGGAAATAAATAAATTTCAAATAATATTTTTATTTTTGTAAAAAAATTATTTTTTAAGCTGAGCATGGTGGCTTATTTCTATTATCCCAAGACTCAGGAAGCTGAGTTAGAAAAATCACCATTAGTTCATTAGTTCAAGGGCAGCCTGGGCTACAGAGTGAGTTCCAGGTCAACCTGGGCTATAGTTAAAACTTACCTCACAAAATTATTTTTATATTTGAAGCAAGTGGCATTTGTATGAATAATATATGGACAAGTTGGCAAAAGATACAGAGTACTTTAAATTGAAGAGATTTCTAACATGAAGGTGCCATTTGTTTACAAGTTAAGGTATAATTTAGAAAATATTTTCAAATGCATATTGTAAAAAATGGTCTTCCATTATATTAGATGGGTTAAAAGATAAAAGGTATAGTTTAGAAACTATGTTCAAATGTATGTTGTAAAGAAGAAAAGCTTCATTGGTCACATACTAACAGATCCCTAAGTGGGAGCTTCCTTCTTCACTCAGCCCAAGACTTATGTTCCAGTTACCCAGACATGATCCACTCAAATAAGAGCATTAGAGGTTCACACTGAAGTCACTGAAAAGATAGCAGTAAATTTGTAAGTCATCAAGACCTCCCAAACAGTAATCTTAGCTGAAAGTCCTCCGGTCCCTAGAGGAATATTAATCATTCGGAAGGATTGCCTTCTGCTTCCTTCCTTCTTTCATCACGTGGAACAGTGAAGCAAACAGGTACGCCCACCTACTGTACAAGAGTGTAGGCAGGGGCATACACACCATCTATTAGAAACATTTCCATTAAAAAAATGCCATGGGGCTTGGAGGTATGAAACATACCTATAATTCCAGGACTTGGAAAACAGAAACAGGAGGATTACCACAAATTAAAGGCTAGTCATGGGACCTAGAGATACCCTGCCTCAACAAAATAAAACAAAGTGTAGGAATAATAATGATATTGACAATATTGATTAAATGTTAACATTTAAATGTATATAGATATTGATATCTTTATTATCCATAATTAAATACATTGTATGAGCAAATCTTATGATAGTACCCCCATATCCCCCCTCCTCCCCATCCCCAATCCACTAGGATTCCACCCTTTGGGCACACTGGATCAGTCCATGAAGTAGGGGGTTATGAATTGTACAAGAGATAGGCCTTCCCCCACCCCCTGATTTCTGTTTTGTACCTGTGGGGGGCAATGTCTCTGGATATTCTCCCCCCCACCATGGCTTTTACATTCTTTCCACCCCCTCTTCCGCTCATTTCCCTGAGTCATGGTGGGTTTTAAGTCTGCTTTATTGTTGAGATCTTAAGTGTCTCTGGATTTCTGCTTTGGGTTGTTTTGGGTATGTATCATTGGTGTCTGTCTCATTGACCTATCCTGTGCTATCTGGCTAAATGCTACTCAGTGGGCAAGTTTATTAAGTCTGTCTAATTGCTTTTTGAAAACATATTTTTATTTATTTGTTTGTTAGCAGAGAGAGGAGAGAGAGAGAGAGAGAGAGAGAAAATGTGCATACCAGGGCCTCTTATCGCTACAAATAAACTCCAGATGCCTGTGCCACTTCGTGCATCTTGCTTACCCGGGTGCTGAGAAATCTAACCCTGCCCATCAGGCATTGCAAAAAACCACCTTTAACCAACCTGCGCATAATCACTTGGGTTGTGACAGCCTGGAATGATGAAATCAAAAGCAAACTGTCCAGCCCTGTCTGATTGTTTTAAAACCTATTTGGCCATCATGCACAGGATATATCACCTTAATTCATCTACCTATGCCATGGAAGGTATGTTCATTGTCATGTATATAGCTGCTTTCTTCACATACTTTATATAGGCAATATGGACCTGAAAGTAGACTTGCCGTGACCTAGAATAGGGAAATGTAAACTTCAGAAGGTTCTCCTATAAACCAGAAGGTTCTTGGAACATCTGGTAGCTTGATCATATTCTAGAAATTCTTCCATAACTAGCTGTGCAAGCAATTTCTGTGGATAGGGAGGTATTATAGACATCAAAAATCTTGGCCTTTTTATGTCTTCTACTATATGTTCATCACCTAAACAGTAAAGGAACACTTATAATGTTTTATTGATATTAATATTGACCAGTAAAGTTTGAATTGGATGTAACAAGGATATGTATGATATTGACAGAGAAACATTTTCTCAGTGTTAAACATAAAATGTATAAACCCACATCTACATATAGAAATATTTGCACTGTGAAATGGATAAAATAGACAATTTCTTGGTTTCTATAATACACAGGAAATTAAGGAGTGATATATATGTGTGTGTGTGTGTGTGTGTGTGTAGATATAATTGAGTGGAGGGAAACATGAAATTGTGAGAGTTTAATATATGCAAAATAAACTTAGTTCTTAGAAATAGTGTTGCAAAGAGCTGGGGATTTGAAAATATCAATGAAAATGACATGTTCCATAAGAGAATAGGCCATGGCATAAAGTCTGTAAGAGGCTTTAAAATTATTGTTAATAATTAATACTACAAATAATAATAATAATAATAATACTTGCTAAAACCCAGAGATGAGGCCACAAGGTGGCAAGACAGAAAGACAAGTGCCCAGCACCTCTGCAAAGAATGTTAAGGTTCACTAGGCTGGAAATTACTATGAGGGTGGAGGAGGCTTGTGTTCCGTTTCTCTCATGATGACTCACGACCCTAAACTGCTCTTACAACTGCATCTGCTCAGTCATAATTGCACATGTTGTGACAGCCTGGAATATGGATGTTTCATGGACTTTAGATAAAACAAAAGCTAGAGTAAGGAATAGAAAACATGGAAACAAGGATAACCCAAAGGGAAAATGCTGTTCCTCCTTTCGCTTGGAGCCTGTCTCATAACTGTGGATAAATACTTGGGATTTCAAGACAAGAAATTACTTCAGAAGTGGAAATCACTTTCACCAAGATTGATGGCTGAGGCGTCAGTGGCTAAAGCTGGAAATCACTGGATTTTTGTGCAAAAAGCCAGGGAAGCAGTTTTTGAAAAGAGGAGACTCAATGAGGTGTTTTTTATGGTGTATATTTTCCCACATGGATGTTTAGTACCTATTTTAAAGATGAAATATTAGCATTCATTTGCTTTATAATTTGCCTGATTTGAAAACCTCAGCAATGAAGTAATTCTATGATTCTATAATATTTATTGACAAAAAGATGTAAACATTTTGGTGATGGAAAAAAATTGCCCCAAATTTTATCTAGTTTAGAAACTTTTGTTTAATGCCATTAACAATCTTATTCATTGAAATTAAAATTATTAAGAAATAATCTGATGCTCTCTACCAAAATTAAAAGTTGTTCAACAACAAAAAAAGATACCCTATGTATCCAACTTCTTACCATCAAAGAGACCAGAGTCTAAAAAACATGTTTCACTCTCCCTTGTCAGTGTTTTGATGTTAACCTTTGGTATCACAAAATATGCCTACCAATAAAAAAATTATTAAATGAGTCCATTGCCTGGATGTTGTTTTTAGTGCTGGAGATCCAACCCAGGGCCTTGGGACAAGCAAGATAAGTATTCTAACACTCAACTACACTTCCAGACTTGGAGGTTGTTTCCAATAATAGATAGTTCACATGTGTGATGGTTAAGTTTTGTTATCAACTTGACCTGTTTACTAATCTTGGGTGGGTCTCTGAGGTTGTTTATAGGAAGGCAGCCCTTTCAGCATGGGGCAGGCTGTAAGGAAGCTCAGGGGAGCTAGAAACAAATATCCCTTCTTGAGAGGGCAGTGCAGGAAGGAAATTCCATACATTCAGGGAGTAAATAAGTCTGTAGAAGGTTTGTAAGACCCCACCCTAAGGCTCTCTAAAGGGAAAGGAAATCTCTCTGCCCTACCTGTTTGCTGGGGTGTATGGGGAAGTGTGCATGGGGGGTTCATGATTTATTCTCTCTCTTGCTCTCACTCACTCTTTCTTTCTCTCTCTCTGTATCTCTCTGCTTGAAAATGAATAAATAAAATATCTTAAAAATTAAAAAAAAGAAAATGCTAAGTACAGATAGAATTGTATTTGGAGTCTTGGATTATGAACTTTCTAGGGGGAAGGAGAGGCTACAGAGAACTTTATTGGAACTGTGTTACTGGAATAAGAGCTGGCTGCAATCTACTGCTCATGTCCAGAGAGTTTGATCAAGGTTGATTTAAGTAATGGACTGATGTGCTTGACTGAAGATATGGAGCTGAAAATTTGAGATTTAAAGTTATTAAAACTTAAGCAAGTTTAACTTACTGGCAAAAGGACTGGCTGAATATTCCTGCCCATGTCCAGAGAGTTTGATCAAGGTTGAATTTAAGTAACAGACTGATGTGCTTGACTAAAGATATATAACTGAGAATTTGAGATTTAAAGTTATTAAAATTTAAGCAAGTTTAACTTAGTGGCAAAAAGACTAGTTCTAGGTTACTAAAACTGCTATTG
>PVHP010026982.1:0-24237 GCA_004024765.1 Zapus hudsonius | reverse complement strand
TTTAATCCCAGCACTTGGGAGGCAAAGGAAGGAGAATTGCCATGAATTCAAGACCACCCTGAGACTACATAGTGAAATTCAGGTCATCCTGGGCTAGAGCGAGACCCTACCTCCAAAAAACAAAAAACCAGACCCCAGAGGCTGGGGAGATGGCTCAGCAGTTTAAGGCACTTCCTTGCAAAGCCTGATGGCTGAAGTTCAATTCTCCAGCCACTCATATAAAGCCAGATAGGTGTTCATTTGCAGCAACAAGAGACTCTGATGTACATGCACACACAAGCACACATGCAAATAAATAAGTAAAAATTTAGAAAACAAAACCAAGCCAGGATGTCAGGGCTGGGAATATAAGAGTGCTGGCCTGGAAAAAAAAAAAAAAGTGCTGGCCTGGTATGCAGGAAACCTGTATTTGATCCCAGCACTACATAAACGGCATAGTGGAGTATGACGGTTATCCCAGCACTCGAGTGTGGGCAGGAGGATTGTAAATTAAAAGGCTATTCTGGGATACATGAGACCCCGTCTCAAAAAGCAAAGTAAATCAACCAGACCAACCGAGGAGCTCTGAAGCTTTCTCACAGAGGTTGCTGTTTACATCCAGGGCTTCTCTGAGACCCCTTGCACAGGGTGGCGTAGATGGCTTGTCACTCAGCTGCCTGTAACAGCTGTTCCCTGTAAAAGATTTGGAGGGTTAAATTAGCATGTGTGAGGAAACTGACTCAAGAGGTTGAAATGGCATGAGTTGGAAGAGGTAACAGATGCTGGGTGACTGGCAGGTCTCTGCCTTGAACACCTGGGCAGGGCGCAGGGCCATTCTGGCTTACCCAGTGCTGTGACGGGAGGATCCGCCTGGGAGTTGGTTGAGATTTAGCTAGGTTGGTTAGAGGATCCAAACGGAGCAGGGTCCCAAGCTCGGAAGGAGACAGTAAAGAAATGGTCAGCTCTGTGGGTTGGGATGAAAAGCTAGGACGACGTGTCAGATAAGGCTACATATGGCTGGAAACCCAAATTAGCAGAATTTAAAGTAGCTTATCTTTTTTAAAGGCATAGTTTAGGTTGGCCTTGAACTCCTGATCCTCCTGCCTACTTATCTTAAGCACCACAACCAAACTTTTTTTTTTTTCCAGGTAGGGTCTTACTCTAGCTCAGGCTGACCTGGATCAGTTTGACAAGTCACTAGAAATCTAGGCTCCTGAAGCCAGGCATGGTGGTGCATGCCTTGCCGTGCCGTGTGAACTGGGGTGGATAGTGCCTCCAAGGTGGATGAGAAGAGCTGGGGCTTTGGAACTCCTGGGTATACCTTGGGGAGGGGCAGAGGTCAGAAAGGAGGAGACTGGCTGCCCAATGCCCCATCTCTCCAGGCACACGAGGACTCTGAGAAGCTTCGGGAGATTGTGCTGCCCATGGAGCAGGAGATAGCTGAGCTGAAGGCAAAGCTGCTGAGGGCTGAGGAACTGATCCAAGAGATCCAGGTGAGGGGTCAGCCACGGGCACCAAGGGCAGGAGGTGCCTGGATTGCCAGTGCCCAGCCTCTTCCCTGTGCCTTTCCCTAGAGACATCCCCAGCAGCCTGCTTCCTTACATGGCTCCGAGGAGTTACTGTCACTGTCAAGGAATCCATCACCCCCACTGGAGCCCCTGGATGAGCAGAGTGGAGATGGGGGCCCAGCAGCCGAAGCCTTCGCCCACAACTGTGATGACAGCGCCTCCATCTCCTCCTTCTCCCTGGGCAGTGGGGCAGGCAGCAGTGCCTCTCTGCCCCGTGGCCGCCAGGGCCTGAGCCCTGAGCAGGAAGAGACTGCCTCTCTCGTGTCCACAGGCACCCTGGTCCCTGAGGGCATCTACCTGCCCCCTCCTGGGTATCAGCTTGTCTCAGACACCCAGTGGGAGCAGCTGCAGGTGGAGGTATGTGGTCATCCCTACCTTCCTGGATGTGTCCAGGGCCTGTGCTACTGGGAAGAAGTCCCCTCCCAGCAAAGGGTCTAGCATTTGTGGAAGTGATGTCATGGGAGGAGATACAGCCCAAAACTGAAATGGGACTGGGGTGTGGCTCAGTAGTAGAGTGTTTGCCCAGGGTGTACACGGCCCTAGGGTCAATCCCCAGTACTGCAAAAAGAAAGGGAGGGAGGGAAAGAAAAGGAGGGAGAAAGGGGCAAGGGACGGCAAGGTGGAAGTGGAGTACAAGGGAAAGGCTGGAGGAGGCCCAAGGAGAGCTCAAGGAAAGCCCTGTGAACAGCTAGGCCAGGAGATGGCAGCAGAGATCACAGGACACAAGGGGATTGGGAGTCCACTTTAGAGAGCTGGCAGTGATTGATGGGTGGGACAGTGAAGGGAAGGTAGGCATGGTTTGCACAATTGCACTGTCCATGCCTACAGAAGAAAAAGTCTGAGGTCTGGGTCTGGGTCTGGCAGGGTCGGCAGCTGCAGAAGGACCTGGAAAGTGTCTGCCGTGAGCGGGATGAACTGCAAGAAGGCCTTAGACGGAGCAACGAGGAGTGCGCAAAGCAGGTAGGTTCAGCCTCGTTTCAAGTCCCCATAGGACCTTTGTCTGCCAGTACCCCCTCAAGAATCCCCCTGACCTCACCCTTCTGCCGCCCAGATGCAGGTGCTCCTGGCCCAGGTCCAGAACTCAGAGCAGCTGCTTCGAACCCTGCAGGGAACCGTGAGCCAGGCCCAGGAGCGCGTGCAGCTGCAGATGGTGAGTGCTGGGCACGGGGCAGGAGGGACAGTCACGACTGCTTGGAACCCGTCCTTCCTCCTAGCTGTGTTGGCCTCTCTGGATTGTCACAGGTATTCAATGTGTTTTCGGGAGTAGCCTAGCTATGGCCAGAGTTGTGTGATTATTCTTTTCTTTTTTTAAAGGTAGGGTCTCTGGCTTATTGCTAGATTTGTATGTTTTCCCACTTGGATAAAGCTTTTACTTGTTAGATAAAAGAACTTATTTTAATATAAAAAAAAAAAAAAAGGTAGGGTCTCACTCTAACCCAGGCTGACCTGAAGTTTACTATGTGGTCTGAGGCTGGCTTCAAACTCACAGTGATCCTCCTACCTCTGCCTCTCACACACAGTGCTGGGATTAAAGGTGTGTGCCACCATGCCTGGCTAAACTTTTTTTTACATTTTTTAAAAAGTTTAAATCAAAAAAAAAAAAGACTAGCCGGGCGTGGTGGTGCATGCCTTTAATCCCAGCACTCGGGAGGCAGAGGTAGGAGGATCACCATGAGTTCAAGGCCACCCTGAGACTACATAGTGAATTCTAGGTCAGCCTGGGCTAGAGTGAGACTCTACCTCGAAAAACCAAAAAAAAAAAAAAAAAAAAGTTTATTTGCTGGGCTGGAGAGATGGTTCAGCGGTTAAGGCACTTGCCTCCAGTGCCTAAGGCCCCGGGTTCAATTCCCCAGGACCCATATAAGCCAGACCCACAAGGTGGTGGCCCTGGTGCATTCTCTCTCTCTCTCTTTCTCTCTCTCTGCTTGAAAATGAATAAATAAAATATTTTTTTAAAAAAGTTTATTTGCATGTGTGTGCATGTCCATGTACGTGCAAGGGGAAGGGGTACCAGGGCCTCTTGCTGTTGCAGATGATTGTGCCACTTTTTGTGTGCAGTTTACATGGGTGTCTGGGACTTGAACCCAGGTCAGCAGGCTTTGGAAGCAAGTGTCTTTAACCACGGAATCATCTTCCCAGCCCCTACCTTTGAGCACAAACCTTCAATCCCAGCACTTGGGAGGCAAAGGTAGGAGGATTACTGTGAGTTTGAGGCCAGCCTGGGCTAGAGTGAGACACTACCAAAAGCAAAAAGAAGGAAGTGTACACGCAGGTGGCTGAGACAGGAGGATCACCAGTTTAGGCCAGTCTGGACTACTTCGTAAGAGCCTGTTTCAAAAAGCAAGAAGGGGGCTGGAGAGATGGCCTAGTGGTTAAGGCCTTTTCCTGCAAAGCAGGACTCCAGTTCAGTTCCCCAGTACCCATGTAAAGCCAGATACACAAGATGGCACATGTGTCTGGAATTTGTTTGTAGTGGCTGGAGGCCCTGGTGCAACCATTCTCTTTCTCTGCCTCTTTCTCTCTCTCTCTCCCTCAAATCAATTGAAAAAAAGCAAAATGGACAAGTGTGTGGGCCAAAGGAAATACCTTTGTATAGACAGATGGTTTGACTCCCCAGTACCCATGTAAAACCAGATGTACAAAGTATGTGTCTGGAGTTTTTTGCAGTTCATTTGAGATCTTGAAGAGGCTCTGGCATTCATTCATTCTTATTCATTTTCTCTCTCTCTCTCTCTCTCTCTCTCTCTCTCTCTCTCTCTCTCTCTCTCTCTCCCTCTCTCAAGTAATATTTTGTTTTTTTGAGGTAGGGTCTCACTCTAGCCCAGGCTGACCTGGAATTCACTATGTAGTCTCAGGGTGGCCTTGAACTCATGGACGATCCTTCCACCTCTGCCTCCCAGCTGCTAGGATTAAAGGTGTGTGCTACCACGCCTGGCCTAAATAAATACTTTTTTATAGCTGTCAATCACTGGTGAAACCCTGTTTCTCTTATTGCCTCTGCTTTGGTCTGTCCTCAGGCAGAACTGGCCACTTCTCACAAGTGCCTGAGCCATGAGGTTAAGCGGCTGAATGAAGAAAATCAAGGGCTCCGGGCTGAGCAGCTGCCGTCATCAGTCCCCCAGGACCCAGAGCAGCAGGAAGCCCAGGAGAAAGCGCTGCCCAGCTCAGTCAAGGTGATTGGCATCAATGGGCTAGGCCACCTCATTGATCCCTCCCTTAAGCAGAGCAGGACAGCTACCAGGGACGTATGCGTGGGGTAGACCATGTTCCCAGGGTTAATGTGAAGAAAAATAGCTGGGTGTGGTGGTATACGTCTTTAATCCCAGCACTCTGGAGGCTGAGCTAGGAAGATCACCGTGAGTTAAAGGCCACCCTGAGGTCAGCCTGGGCTAGAGTGAGACCCTACCTCAAAAAACCAAAAAAAGGGTTGGAGAGATGCTCAGCGGTTAGGGCACTTGTCTGCAAAGCATATGATCCCAGGTTCGATTCCCCAGTTCCCACAAAAAGCCAGATGCACAAGGTGTGGAGCATGTGTTTGGAGTTTGTTTGTGGTGGCTGGAGTGCCCTGGTGTGCCCATTCTCTCTCTCTCTCTCTCTTTCCGCCTCTCTCATAAATTAAATAAAACTTTTTTTTTTGCAAAAAACAATTTTTTTCAAAAAAAAAAAAAAAAGCCAGGTGTGGTGGTGCACACCTTTAGTCCCAGCACTCAGGAGGCAGAGGTAGGAGAACTGCTGTGAGTTCGAGGCTACCCTGAGACTACAGAGTGAATTCCAGGTCATCCTGGAATAGAGCGAGAACCTACCTCGAAAACCCAACAAACAAAAGAGACTGAAAAAAGAAAGAATGGTGGCCATAAAGGGAAGGTAGCAGTGGTTTGATTTATTTTCACTACCACCAGCATCCCCCCTCACTTACCCTTCCGCCCTCATACCACAACACGCTTTGTGCATACTAGACAATCACTCTACCACTGAGCCACACCCCAGTCCTTGATTTTTTTTTTCTTTTTGGGTTTTCGAGGTAAGGTCTCGCTCTAGCCCAGGCTGACCTGGAATTCACTATGTAGCCTCAGGATGGCCTTGAACTCCTGGCGATCCTCCTACCTCTGCCTCCCGAGTGCTGGGATTAAAGGCGTGTGCTACCACGCCCGGCTCCAGCCCTTGATTTTTATTTTCATTTTAAAAAAAAATACTTTATTTATTTATTTGAGAGAGGAGGGGGGGGCAAAGAATGGGCGCACCAGGGCCTCCAGCCACTGCAAATGAACTCCAGACACATGCGCCCTCTGTGTGTCTGGCTTTACATGGGCACTGGGGAATCGAACTTAGGTCCTTCTGCGTAGCCCGCAAATGCCTTAACTGCTAGTCCATCTCTTCAGCCCTATTTTCATTTTTTTGAGACAGGATCTCACTATGTAATCCAGGCTGGCCTTGAACTCAGATCATCCTGCTTCAGTCTCCCAAGTGCTGGGATTGCAGGTGAACACCACCACATACTATACTGTTAGCTATTTTATTTATTTTGCTTTTTTGAGGCAAGGTCTCTTTCTAGCCCAGGCTGGCTTTGAGCTCATGGCCTCACCCTCCCGAGTAGTAGCATTAAAGGCTTGTACCACCATGCTGAACTATGTTTGCTATTTATATATTTTTTTTTGTTTACTATTTTTTAGTGACATGAGATCCTTAAGATTGAATTCTTCATAATCTTTGAGCCTGTCTTCATTGATCTATGCATGGCCTTTGTTGCTTTAATAATTTATCAGTGAATAAATTTATTAAAGATATAAAGAAGGGCCAGGCATGGTGGTACACACCTTTCAATACCAACCCTCTGGGGGCAGAGGTAGGAGAGTTGTGGGTTCTCTGGGACTACAGAGTGAGTACAGAGTCAATCTAGGTTAGAGTGAGACCTTATCCCCCAAAAAACAAAATATAAAACAAAAAAATTGTGTGTGTCAGAGGTCTGGAGTTCAATATTCTCATCTTCTGTCTCTCCTTGCAAATAAGTAAAAAAATATTTTTTAAAAGAATGAATAAATGAACACACACAAAATAAGTTTTAAAAACCCTGGGACTTCTTTCTACCCTGAGGATTGCAAGTTATATCTCTTTGGTGCAACCCTGTATTCCTTGTTCTGTATTACCTTCCTGCTCTTTTTTTTTTTTTTTAATGTCATTTTCATGACATTGATTTGTTTTTTGTTTTTTTTTTTAAGGTAGGATCTCGCTCTAGCCAGGCTGACCTGGAACTCCCTCTAGTTTCAGGCTGGCCTGAACTTACAACAATCCTCCTACCTCTGCCTCCTGAATGCAGGGACTAAAGGCGTGCACCACAACACCCAGGGACATACATTTTTGTTTGGAACAAGAGGAATCTTATATGTACTCTCCTGAAACTTTCTGCCCCATTTAAAAAAAAATAATAGTTTATTTGCAAGCAGAGAGAAATAGAGAGGAAACAGAGAGAATGGGAGCTCCAGGGCCTCCAGCTGCTGCAAATGACCTCCAGATGCATGCACCACTGTGCATCTGGCTTTATGTGGGTACTAAGGAATCAAACCCTGGTCATTAGGCTTTGCAGACAAGCGCCTTTACTACTGTGCCATCTCTCCAGCCCTGCCCCATTCTTTTACATATTTATTTATTTACAAGCAGAAAGAAAGTGAGAGAGAATGGGCATGCCAGGACCTCTAGACACTGCAGAGAAAGTCCAGATACATGCCATCCTGTGCAACTGGCTCTACACGGGTACTGGGGACTCAAACTCAGGTTGGGCTTTGTAGGCAAGCACCGTAACTGCTGAGCCATGGGACAGACAAATTCTTGGGTTCCTTCACTCACACAGTAGCTCCGGCATGTTTATCCTCCCAACCATGGCATTTGAATTTGTTGCACTTTTAGCTTTTCTTCCTCCTCCCTTCCCTTCCCATCCCTTCCTTCCTTTTTTCCCTTCCTTCCTCTCCCTCCCTCCAACCAGTGGCCCCCCTTGTCCCTGTTCTGCTCTTCTGTCCTTGGCCCAGCAGGACACTTGTGTTCCTTACAGGAGCTGCAGCAGCTGGTGCAGCTCACACGACAGCAGTCGAGGGCCAGGCAGCAGGCGCAGGAGCATGAGGCCGAGCGCCTGCGCATTGAGATTGTGACACTGCGTGAGGCGCTAGAGGAGGAAAAGGCTGCCAGGGCCAGCCTGGAAGGGCAGCTAAGGGTGCAGCGGGAGGAGACAGGTGAGGGGAAGAGGGGCAAAACGCCTACCCACTGCCAGTCCTCACAAGGCCCTCTGGGTTGGGTAGCAGGAGGGGAGGCAGTGGAGAATCAGCCTTGACCTCTCTCTCTCTCTCTCCCCCCACTCCTACAGAAGTGCTAGAGGGTGAGTAGGAGCCAGCGCCTTGCAGAGGGCTGGGCTGCAATGGGGACTGGGACCAGAACCATGTGGGCCTGACTTCCAGCTCCTTGTGCCTTGACTTCCCAGCTTCCCTGTGTAGCCTGAGGATAGAGATGGAGCGGGTCCAGCAGGAGCAGAGCAAGGTGAGTGGTGCCAGTGCCCAGGTGTGGTGACAACCTAATGTCCCCCCAACATACACTCTTCCTGTCACCCTCAGACCAGGCAGCAGATGCAGCAACCACCTGGCTCCAGCAGGACAGAGGAGGTCAGAGTTGAGTGGTATAAAAGGGACACTGGTGTTATCATCCTAGGCTTGTGGCCCAAGGTGAGCCAGGCCCCAGCCCCACTTCCTGTCCCTGCAGGCCCAGCTCACAGACCTCCTCTCTGAACAGAGGGCCAAGGCACTGAGGCTGCAGGCTGAGCTGGAGACCAGCGAACAGGTGCAGAGGGACTTTGTGCGGCTGTCCCAAGCTCTGCAGGTATGGCCTGGGCCCTTATCCTGGCTCTTGCAAGGACAGTACCAATTAGGGGAGTCCTTCCCCCCCCCCCCCGCATGGCCCTTCCCCCTGTGTATCATTTCAAAAAAAAGATAATGAAAGCTCTTGTGTACATCTCAGTCACATAACTTCATGCCATCAACCTCACCACTGGCCAGCTGCACCCAGACTTCCTCAGGCCACACTCCCAGGACCCACTTCTTCCCTTGATCTGGTCTCTGCAGATATGGCCCACTGGTCCTGGCCTCAGGGGTCTTGGCTGGTGGGGTGAAGACTGCTTCCCCACCAGGACCTCTGCATTTCCCACCCAATTCCACAGGTGCGCCTGGAGTGGATCCGCCAGGCTGAAACTCTGGAGCAAGTGCACAGCATCTTGAATGAGGCACCCCTGAGGGACATCAAGGACTCTTGAGAGGCCATGCGAAAAGGCACCGCCACACTCCCTCTCCCCTGGGGAAGCTGGCCCTTCTCCACCAAAACTGTGAGGTGTAGACTACAGGGTCTCAGGATAGGAACCTCGCTTACTCTAAACCTTGGGTGGGAATGCTGGGGCCACCACTGTCTAGCACCTTCTCCCAGGGTGGCTAAGACTTCTGCTCTCAGGGATGACATCTGGGTGAGGGTCATAATCCTCCCCCCACAACCTTCAGAACCAAAGGTGCAGGCTGAGCCCTGTGGCTTGCTGAGTGCCTCATGGACCCACCCTCCTGCCCTGCCCAACCAGCCATCCAGTCCTGAGGCACAGCCTAGCCTGTCTGTAGTGTCTGGAAGCTTCTGTCAGTGTAAGTGAGGCCCCCACACAAGGGTCCTGGGACAGGCAGCTGCTTTCTGGACTGTATGACACTAAGACATTTGTCCACAGGCCTGATGTAGGCTCCTGCACACACATGGAAGCAAGGCAAGACTTTTCTGTCATTTATTTTCAATAAATAAGCAGCTCAGCTCAGTCGGTCGCCTTGTCCCTTTAAGCCCCGTGAGGTGTATGTGTGGGGAGGTTATAAGGTAGGTAGCTGAGGGGAATGGAGAGGGGCAGGGGACTTGTGTTTACAAACAGAACTAGGGAGAGGGTCTGTGCCACAGCTCTGGCTGAAGATGCAGTCACTACCAGGATGGGGAGGAAGGGGCGGAAAGACTGGTTACTTCCTTCTTTCATCTTCTGGATCTGGAAGAAGAAAAGGAAAGGATGGAGCAGGGAGAGGCAGGAGGGAGAGGTGTGTCTCCTTGTACATCTCTAGCACACTCACCTGGAGGGTCACCTGGCCCCCCCTTCCCTACTCACCTGTGTGCAGACCCCAGCCCACCCCCAGCCACTGCAGCCCCAGCAGCAGAGACAGCCAGCGCAACGCAGCGCAGCCCAGCAGACTGGGGCAGAGAAGACATGGCCTGGCAGTAGCCAGAACCCCCAGTAAGGGCACAGCCCCCACGTGGAAGCGGCGGTGCAGCAGCGGTAGTGGCTCCAGTGGGGAGCTGCGGGCGCAAGTGACTGCAGGGAGGGCGCGAGCAGCGGGCAGAGCAGCTGGCGCAGGGTGGCAAGGGAAATACCTGTGACACGGTTCAAAGACATGGAAGAGGGGGCGGTTATCCTATAGCCAGAAAGGACAGAGAGAGCCCATGATCAATGGGAGAGGTGGCCTGTAGGGCCAGAGTTGAACAGAGCAGGGAATAACCCCACCAGGCACGGCTGGAGGGGGGGCTGGGCTGCCTCTCCCTGAGGACTCTGGTCCTGCCAGGGCCAAGAACTTACCCATCTGCAAAGAAATGGGGGGGGGTGCTCGCGGCGCAGAGGCCAGGGGTGCAGGGGTTAGAAGTTCTCCTTACCCTCCAGGTAGTTCCGAGCAATGAACTTGAGGAGCTCATCCAGCCCAATGACTGGAAGTGAGATCTTGAGGACCATGAGCCACTGGGTAAAGTCCAGGGCCCGGAGCTTGAAGATCATCTGGGGGTGGGACAAGTTGGCATTAGGAATGACAACTGCTCTCAGGAGGAGGCACAGAGGAGCCAGGGCACCCAGCTTGTCCCCAGTCTTTCCCTGGTAGCACCTATACTGAGTGGCCACAGTCTAGGTGGGCTCCCTGGGGTGGGGGGATGGCTGGCATCAGAAGGCTCACCGGGAGGGGGTCCACATAGAGGATGAGGAAGTGGAGGGACATGGACAGGCAGATGGAGCCCAGCAGCCAGATGTTCACCCAGGGTGGCATCCGCAGCAGGGACTGGTTCTCAGACAGGCTATGGCAAGGGAGAGGGACACAAGAAGAAAGATATGAGAGGAAAGGGAGGGAGACGAGATCAAGGGCAAGTGAATGACCTCAAGAACCAGCAACTGGACCCTACCTGTTAAGAGCATTGCACATCTCGATGGTCACCAGTACAGACAAGGCCATGGTCATGGGCTCGGGAGACTCAAAGACCTCACAGTCTAGACCTTCAAAGTCGGGGTTGTCCTCAGTGCATTGCATGAAGTGAGTCTACAGAGGAATAGACAAGAGCCTAAGATCCCACAAAGACCTTGCGCTGCCCTCCTGGTGTCCACTTCTCCATCCTCCTACCAGTTGGTTATAGCTGACATGAGGACCATCATCCGCATACAAGAACCACCAGGCAGCTGCTCCCACAGTGGCTGCACCCACATAACCTATGATGGACAAAAGGGAGTTGGAGTCAGGGCTGGGGAGATGGGAGGCATCAGGAGGGTTTTACATAGCCAAGGACAGCTGGTTGAGGAAGACCTGCCGATCAGCTTGCACTGGGTGTTCCAGGGAGGTGGTTAGTCCCAAAGACTGGGAATGGTTGTTCCCTTCTTGCTCACCCCCAATTGCCATGTAGCGGAAGAAGAGCCAGCCACTGATGAGGGGTTCCTTGGGACTCCGGGGGGGCCGGTCCATGATGTCCAGGTCAGGTGGGTTGAAGCCCAGGGCAGTGGCCGGGAGTCCATCAGTCACCAAGTTCACCCACAGCAGCTGCACAGGAATCAGGGCCTCGGGCAGCCCCAAGGCAGCTGTCAGGAAGATGCTGCCAGAGGAGGCAGGCTGTTGGTACTGCTCCACGGTCCCATGGCCACCCCCTCTCAGCCCAGCTCGTTCTGGATGCCCACCCTAGCTGCTCACCAGACCACCTCGCCCACATTGGAGGAAATGAGGTATCGGATGAACTGCTTCATGTTGTTGTAAATGGCACGACCTTCCTCCACAGCAGCCACAATAGTGGAAAAGTTGTCATCAGCCAGCACCATCTCAGAGGCTGTCTTGGCCACAGCAGTACCAGATCCCATGGCAATGCCAATTTCAGCCTTCTTCAGGGCAGGGGCATCATTGACGCCATCCCCTGTCTGAGGACAGAAGGAGGATATGGGAACTCGGTCCTTCCCCCCTCCCCAGGGTCTCCTCTCCCTGCCCTAGGCTGGTTCCTTACCATGGCTGTGATCTCATCATAGGACTGCAGGTACTCCACAATCTTAGACTTATGCGAGGGCTCCACACGGGCAAAGCAGCAGGCACGTCTGCAGGCTTCCCGCTGCTCAGCCAGGGGCAGGTCATCAAACTCACGGCCAGTGTAGGCACGATCTGTCACCTCCTCATTTTCCGAAAAGATGCCAATTCGTCGGCAGATGGCAATGGCTGTGCCCTTGTTATCCCCAGTGATCATGATCACACGGATCCCGGCATCTCGGCACAGCTGGATAGAGCCCGTGACTTCCTTGCGTGGGGGGTCCAACATGCCCACAACACCAACGAATGTCAGGTCCATCTGGAAAGTTAGCAGACAGCTGCAGATCAGGGAGGGACTCGGGATGTAAGCCAAGGAGGAAGTTTAGGGGAAGATGATATAATAAGGTCAGGGCAATGGCCTTGCTGCCCCAAGACTTGGTGTTAGACAGCAGGGTCTTGGAAGCACAGGGCCAGGAAACATTTCTCATTTCTATGTGCCTGCAGATCCTGATCATGCCTTTCATAGAAGGGAGGGCTGAGGCTGGGTGTGTGTGGTGGTGCACTTTTAGTTCCAGCCCTCAAGAGGCAGAGGTAGGAGGATCACTGTGAGTTTGAGGCCAGGCTGGAGCCTCAAACTCAGAGTGAATTCCAGGTTAGCCTGGACTTGAGTGAGACCCTGTTTTGAGAGAAGAAGGAGGAGGAAGAAGAAGAAAGGTGAGCTGAAGCTGGGTGTGGTGGGCATGCCTGTAATCCTGGCACTCAGGAGGGCTCAGCAGGATCTTGAGGTCAAGGCTATTCTGCACTACATAGAAGTCCTTGTCTCAATGTGAACTAGATATTTCAGCTCACTTATTTTTTAATATTTTATTTATTTATTTGAGAGACAGAATGTGTGCGTGCGTGTGTGTGTGTGTGTGTGTGTGTGAGAGAGAGAGAGAGAGAGAGAGAGAGAGAGAGAGAGAGAGAGAGAGAGAGAGAGAGAGAGAGAGAACGCCAGGGCCTCCAGCCACTGCAAATGAACTCTAGACACATGCGCCCTCTTGTGTATCTGGCTTTACATGGGCACTCGGGAATCGAACTCAGGTCCTTCTGCGTTGCAGGCAAGTTCCTTAACTGCTAAGCCATCTCTTCAGCCCTCAGCTCCTCACTTTGAGCACATTCCAGTTACCCACTAGGCCAGTTTCTCTTCCATCACTGAAGACAACTGGCTTGTGCTATTAAGCATCCACAGCAAATTGCAAGCCTATGCCAGACTGTGTATCACCTGCCCACTCGTGAACAGTGATGTTTATTTCCCTCTGGTGCACTGCCTTAGCAGTCCACAGACCACATTTGATGTAGCCCTGCAGTGTGTCTGAAGACCTGGCTTCCATCTCCAGCACCACAAAGAAATAAAAGTAGCAATGGGCCGGACATGGTGGTGCACACCTTTAATCCCAGCACTCAGGAGGCAGAGGTAGGAAGATCACCATGAGTTCAAGGCCACCCTGAGACTACATAGTGAATTCCAGGTCAGCCTGGGCTAGAGTGAGACCTTACCTCGAAAAACCAAAAAAAAAAAAAAAAGTAACAATGGATTAAATGATCTTTTTTTCTTTTTGTTTTGGTGGGTTTTTAAATTTTTTTAAATTATTATTTATTTGTATAGAGAGAAGAGAGACAGAGAATGAATTCACCAGGACCTCTAGCCAGTGCAAACAAACTCCAGATGGCATGTGCCACTTTGAGCATCCAGCTTTAAATGGGTACTGGGGAATCAAATCCAGGTTGTTAAGCTTTGCAGGCAAGTACCCTAACCACTGAACAATCTATTTCTAGCCCCCCCTTTTTTTTTTTGTTTCTTGAGGTTGCAGCCAAGGCTGTTCTGGTGGAATTCACTATGTAATCTCAGGGTGGCCTCAAACTCACAGTGATCCTCCTCTGCCTCCCAATGTGCAGCACCACCACACCCAACTCCCTTATTATTATAATATTTATTTGGGGGGGGACTAGGCATGCCAGGGTCTCTTACTGCAGCAAACAAATTCCAGATTCATGTGCCACTTTGTGCATTTGGCTTTAAGTGAGTATTGGGGACTTGAACCCGGTTCATCATTCTTTGCAAGCAAGTGCCTTCACCGACTGAGGTATTTCTCTGGCCCTTATTATTATTATTAATTATTATTATTTTAAAGGTAGGGTCTCACTCTAGCCCAGGCTGACCTGGAATTCACTATGTAGTCTCAGGGTGGCAGTCCTCCGACCTCTGCCTCCCGAGTGCTGGGGTTAAAGGTGTGTTCCTGGCTTGGTTGTTTTAGGGACAGTGTCTTGCTATGTAACCCAGAATGGTATGGAACAATGATCCTCTATCTCAGTCTCCTGAGTGCCCAGCTGGACTAGGTGATTCCTAAGACTTTCTAAAGCCCTGGGATTCTGGTATCCAGACTAATTGGCCATGGATTTGACAAAGTAGGAAATAGCAAATATGGTGGCAAGTGGGAGGCAGGCATTAGGAGAGCTGCCTCATTACAAAGTCCAAGAACACAGGAGGCCCCATCGGCTCACCTCATACTCCATGAACCTCGATGAGTCATCTAGGATCATCTCCTCCCGCTTCGGGGGGGTGTCCCGGGTGGCCAGAGCCAGGCAGCGCAGGGTGTCTCGGCCAGTGCCCCACTCCTTGATCACTGACATGATCTTCTCCTTCACGGGGCCTGTCAATGGCACACGGGTGGTGCCAACCCGCACATAATTACAACGGTCGATGACCCCCTCAGGAGCACCCTAGGAGACCAGAACAGCATTCAGAGACCCTCGCCTGCCTTCCAGGGTGCAGTGGGAGGGTGAGCATAGGGGAGGGCTACAAGATTAAGAAGAGACCTTGACAAACATCTTGTTGCCCACAGCAGCCCGGGAAGATTTGGCTGGAGAGCAGTAGACAGACATGGACTTCCTGTCTCGGGAGAATTCCAAGGTGAATTCCTTCTTCATTAGTTGGCGGATCACCTGGAAAGAAGAGAGCAGATCCCTTAAGACAGTCCAAAAGGATCTGGAGATCATTGTAGACCCTGCTGAAGCCAAGACTAAAGCCAAGGCTGCTCTCGGAGGACAAGTGGAGAGAATTCCAGAGTGCGGCCACAGTGCTTACCTTGCCCGATCTTTAGGGCTTTGAGTGTTGTTTCTGTAGTACTGGGGATGGACCCACAGCCTCATGCATGTTCAGTAAGCCTTCTACCAGTAAGTCACACCCCCAGCTCAAGTGTCCAGATATGCAGTGGCTTTGTGTGGCACTAACAGAACATTCAGTGATGACAGAAATGTGCGATCTGCACTGTCCAATGTGGTGCCAGTGAGTAATGGCCCTGGAAAGTAGCCAGTATGACCAAAGACCCCCACCCCTCCCCACCTTGGGTTTCTTGTGTGTGTGTGGGTTCAATGTAGGGTCTCACCTCACTCTAGCCCAGGCTTGAACTCACAGTGATCCTCCTACTTCTGCCTCCAGAGTGTTAGGATTAAAGATGTGCTCCACCACGCCCAGATTGCTTTTTCTTTCTGAGACAGGGTCTCACACTAGCCCAGGCTGTCTAGAACTGGTGGTAATCCTCCTGCCTTTGCCTCCTAAGAACCTCTATTTAATTTTAATTAATTTAAATGTAAATAAGCCTAGTGCTTAGCACACAGTGAAAGATGAATCAGGGGCTGGGAGATGGCTCAGCAGTTAAAGGCACTTTCTTACAAAGCCTGTCAACCCAGGTTCAGTTCCCTAGCAACCCACATAAAATTGAAAAAGGCGCTCATTTGCAGTAGCAAGAGACCTGGGCACATACATCACTTTCACTAAGGCAGGCACACACTCACACATGCATGCAAATAAATAAATGTTAAAAAAAAAAGAGATGAATAAGAGAGAAAAACCTTTAGTCAGGCATAGTGGCTAATGTCTGTAATTCCAGCACTCAGGAAGCTAAGGCAGGATAGACTGCACAGCAAAAACCTATCTTGCCGGGCGTGGTGGCGCACACCTTTAATCCCAGCACTCTGGAGGCAGAGGTAGGAGGATTACCTTGAGTTCAAGGCCACCCTGAGACTACATAGTGAATTCCAGGTCAGCCTGGACTAGAGCGAAACCCTACCTCGAAAAAAAAAACAAAACAAAAAAACCTATCTCAAAAAAAAAAAAAAAAAAAATATATATATATATATATATATATATATATCAGAAAAAAAGAATAAAAGGAATGAGAACCTTTATTCACCAAATAGGTGGAGCACCTGCCCAGCATGTGCAAGGTCCTAGGTTCAATCCCAGTATGAATTAATGAGCAAATAAATAAAAATAAGGCTGGGGATGTGGCCTAGTTGGAAAGCATTTACCTAGCCATGTGGGAGGCTCCAAGTTTAAAAAGTAAAAGGTAACAAAAAAAAAATTTTTTTTCGAGGTAGGGTCTCCCTCTAGTCCAGGCTGACCTGGAATCACTATGTAGTCTCAGGGTGGCCTTGAACTCATGGTGATCCTCCTACCTCTGCCTCCCGAGTGCTGGGATTAAAGGCGTGTGCCACCTCGCCCGGCTGGTAACAAAATTTTTTTAATTTTATGTTGATCATTTTGACTTTTTTCTCTTTCTTTCTTTCTTTCTTTTTTTTTTTTTTGTTTGTTTTTGAGGCAGGGTCTCTCTAGCTCAGGCTGATCTTGAACTTACTCTGTAGACCAGACTGGCCTTGAACTCATGGTGATCCTTTGACTTCAGCCTCCCAAGTGATAGGATTATAGACATGAGCCAATGTGCCCAGCAATGGATTGCTTTTTCATCTTTTTAAATTTAATTTAATTTTTTATTTTTTTGAGATAGGGTCTCACTCTAGCCAAGGCTGACCTGGAATTCACTACGTAGTCTCAGGGTGGCCTTGAACTCACATCGATCCTCCTACTTCTGCCTCCAAAATAGTGGGATTAATGGTGTGCACTACCACGCTCAGCTTGTTTTATTTTTTTTCTTTAAAATATTTCATTCATTCACCTTCAAGCAGAGATGAGAGAGAGAGTGAGAGAGAGAGAGAGAACCAGGGCCACCATCCCGCAGGTCTGGCCCATGTGGGTCCTGGGGAACTGAACCCCTGGCCCCAGGCATTGGAGGCAAGTGCCCCAACCACTGAACCATCTCTCCAGCCCTTGGCTTGCTTTATTTATTTTTTAAAAGATTTTATTTATTCATTTTCAAGCAGAGAGATACAGAAAGAGAGAGAGAGAGAAAGAGAGAGAGAGAACACCAGGGCCACCACCCCATGGGTCTGGCCCATGCGGGCCCTGGGGAACCCAACCTGGGGCCTTAGGCACTGGAGGCAAGTGCCCCAACCACTGAGCCATCTCTCCAGCCCTGGTTTATTTTTTTAAAAAAAATTTTAGGTAGGTCTCACTGTAGCCCAGGCTGACTTGAAATTCACTCTGTAATTCCAGACTAGCCTTGAACTCACAACAATCTTCCTACCTCTGCCTCCCAAATGCTGGGATTAAAGGCGTGCACCACCATGCCCAGCCTCTGGATTGCTTTTTGCAGTTTACAAATGACAGCAAAAGGTTGAGGA
The DNA here is from genome assembly GCA_004024765.1 of Zapus hudsonius. Lineage (NCBI taxonomy): Eukaryota > Metazoa > Chordata > Mammalia > Rodentia > Dipodidae > Zapus > Zapus hudsonius. The sequence continues at coordinate 6,827 of PVHP010026982.1, read as the reverse complement.
AGGAGGGTTGCTGTGAGTTCAAATCCAGCCTAGATTTCAGAGTGAGTTCCAGATCAGTCTGAACTAGAGTGAGGCCTTGGGAGGTGGCTCAGTGGTTAAAGAAATTTGCAAAGCTGGGATTCAATTCCCCAGCCTCCCATGTAAAGTAGAATAGACATTGGCTCACAGTGGTAAGAGATCTTGGCATATCCATACACACGTGCCCACAGGTGCAAATTAAAAAAAACAAATAAAAAGCAATCTTTCTTTAACACATATTTAGGTTGTCTTCACTTTTCTTGCTAGGTTGAAGAAAGTAACAACGACAACCTCAAACATAAAAAGTTTGACTAACATGCTCAAGTTCCTGGGTTCAATTTTCCAGCACCAAGTGTAGTGTAAGAAGAGATGTAGCAAGCTGCGCATAGTGGCACACACCTTTAATCCCAGTCCTGAGGCAGGAGGATGGTGAGAAAGATAAATTACAGGGTACATAACATTCAGAAACCCAAGATAAAAATCAGCAAATAATCACAGCAAGGGCCCACTGAGTAGGACAGAAGTGGATAAAGAAAGCATTACCATGAGGGAGCATTAGCTGCACAGCCTAAGTCCCAACCCAACATGAGAATCAAGGGATCAGGGCTGAACTCAGGGTCACTCCAGTGGGCAGCACTGCAGTTTGTTAGCTCTGTCTATTCCATCTTGGGACACAAGAGGAAGTAACTGCCAGGGCATCATGGCCACATAGCAAAAGCTATGTAACTACAGGGACAATGGATCCTTCCAGAGATCAGCTGACCCAGGAAAGCTGTGGATGAGACCCCTGTCTGCCCTGGTTGAGGGCAGCATGGGTACAAGGCTTTGTGAGGCGAGGGGAAGGCCTGCAGAAGGTGTCCCAACTCACCGAGTTGCAGGCATTAGCCCTTTCCACCTTCGAAAGGCTTCTCACTTCAGTGTTGAACACGTTCATCTTCTCCACCAGGGTGGTGAGTGCCGTCTCAGTGGCCTCTCCCACCTTCTCATAGACACCTTTGGACTGAGATGGGGCAGAGAAGGAAGAGGAAATAGGTGCTTGGACTTCCCAGCCAACAGACCCACTAACATCTGATGGGACAAGAAAGAAGCCAACCCTTCCTTTCCTTACACCCTCTTGCCTACTTCCTCCTGTCCTGCCCAGGAGGCACAAACTCTCAACAGCTGGAAGGAAAGAGAGTGGTCTGTAAGGCGGGAGGTTACCTCGTTGAAGTCCAAGGAGGAGTCATTGCAGAGGGCACAAATGGTGGCCAGCTCCACCAGCCCATCATACTGCCCTGCCCGGATTGGCTTATCATTCTTCAAGCTGGCAGCAGGGTGGGGAGAAGGCAGGAGAGAAAGAGTGGAGAAGAATAGGGCGTGAGATGCAGAGAGCACAAGGAAGCAGAGTGCAGGCATCAGCAAGCAATAAAATTGGAGATGGAAGATTGGGTGAGAGAGCAAACAAGGTTGGAGAAGGAAGGGATGAGAAAAAGGAAGGGAAAACTAGCAGGAGGACCCAGGGAGAGAAGGAAGGGGTATACGTGAGGTTCCAAGGAGATTCCTGGGTGACTTACACCTCTCCCTCAGGAGCATAAGTGGAGCCAGTGATGGAGAACTCGTTCAGTGAGCAGACGTCCCCATCCACCTTGTCAATAATGAACATCTGCAAGGGAAGAAGGGCACACACACAGTCCACCTCTCATCACTGAATGAAGGCCACTAGTGGCCAGAGCTTATGGTTTTGCAGGAAGAGATAAAAATTTGTGGGCTTTGGGCTGGAAAGATAGCTCAGTGGTTAAGACATTTGCCTGCAAAGCAGAGGGACCCAAGTTCAGTTCCCCAGTACCCATGTAAAGCCAGATGTACAAGGTGAAGTATGTGTCTGGAGTTCCTTTGCAGTGGCTGGAGGTCCTGGTGCTCCCATTCTCTCTTGCTCTATCTGCCTCTTTCTCTCTCTTACTCTCTCCCAAATAAATATAAATAAATAAATAAATAAATTTGTGGGTTTTTTCTTATGAAATTGTTCCTCAAATGTGGGAACTAAAAAAAATGTGGGAACTAATAGATTTTTATGAGGACAGAAGCCACATTATTCAAGCTTGTGATTTGGCTGTGAAGTCTGTGAATTAGGCGGTAGAGAATGTGACACCCAGAGCAGCAACCCACTCTGTCACCACAACACAACCTGTCTCACATTGATCTGACCACAAAATCCCTTACTACTCACAGTAGCATTTTAAAAAAATTTTTTTCAAGGTAGGCTCTCGCTTTAGCCCAGGCTGACCTGGAACTCTGTTGTCCCAGGATGGCCTCAAATTTATGCTGATCATCCTACCTCTGCCTCCTGAGTGCTGGGATTAAAGACATGCACCACCACGCCCGGCTCACAGATACTTTTCTATCACATTACTGTTGTTTCAGATCTCCCAAGAGAATATCCTATACATTCATCACCAGTCCAACATTATTACTGTTCTTAGGTTCACTGCTGGAACTTCCTGGTTTTCTTTTGTTTATGTGTATATAATGTGGAGTGTGTGTATAGTGTGACTGGCCTGGAGGAAGGGCACTTGTCTATGGCCAGAATGGACAGAATGTCAGGTGTCCTGCTCCTTCAGGTCTTTGTTTTAAGCTGGAGTCTCTACTGATGCTGGAGCTTGTGGGGCTCTGATAATTCTCAGGTCCTGCTCCCTGCAAGGACTGGGTTTGCACATGTGACCATGCCCAGCTGTCTTCCGTGAGTTCTGAAGATTCAATCTCTAGTGTTCTCAGACCCTCATGCTGGCACTTAATTGCTGAGCCATCTCTCCAGACAAGAGCTTACTGTTTAATGCACTGATAAGAAGCTCGTGAAGCTGTGCATGGTGGCGCAAGCCTTTAATCCCAGCACTTGGGAGGCAGCGGTAGGAGGATTGCCGTGAGTTCAAGGCCACCCTGAGACTACATAGTGAATTCCAGGTCAGCCTGGGCTAGAGCGAGACTCTACCTCAAAAAAAAAAAAAAAAAGAAGAAGAAGAAGAAGCAGCAGCAGCAGCAGCAGCAGCTTGTGATAAGGAGCTGGGAAAATGGTTCAGTGGTTAAAGAAGCGCATTACCAAATTATACATCATTTGTTTTTTGGTGTCTCATTCTAGCCCAAGCTAGAATTCACTGTGTAGTCTCAGGCTGCCCTCAAAGCAATCCTCCTACCTTGACCTCCCAAATTCTGGGATTGAAAGTGTGCACCACCATCATGCCTGGCTTAGTATTTTTGTTTTGTTTTGTTTAATTTCAACCACTGGTTTTTTTTTTTCTGTATGTAATACAATATATTTCTTCTGGTTAAAATATCCTATATGTTGTTTTTTTAAGGCAGATTATCACCCTAGTCCAGGCTGACCTAGAATTCACTATGTAGTCTCAGGGTGGCCTCAAACTCACAGCGATCCTCCTACCTCTGCCTCCCGAGTGCTGGGATTAAAGTGTGCCACCATACAAGGGACTGAGAGTGGTTGCCTGCCCAGTACTATCAAAATGCTTATCTAACATGGCTGAAATCTGAGTTGTTTCCTAAAAAATGATAGATTATAGAAGATATATACATATATTATTGAGAAGTCCAAAAGCCATTGATCCAGGGCACAGAAAGTATTAAGAGCACTGGTTTAAGAAATGAAGCTCAGAGCTGGGTGTGGTGGTGCACGCCTTTAATCCCAGCACTCAGGAGGCAGAGGTAGGAGGATTGCCGTGCGTTCAAGGCCACCCTGAGACTACATAGTGAATTCCAGGTCAGCCTGGAGTAGAGCAAGACCCTACCTCGAAAAACCAAAAAAAAAAAAAGCAATGAAGCTCAGAAGCTAGGCATGGTGGCACATGCCTTTAATGCCAGCACTGGGGTGGAGGCTGGGGATACACTGAGGGAGAGGTTTGTCATAAGGTTGGGGCCAGCCTGGGCTAAAGAATGAGTTCCAGGTCAGCCTGGGCTAGAGTGAGATCCTGTCTTGAAAATAAATGAGAGAGGGGGCGGGGAGGGAGAAAGGGAGGGAAGGAAGGAGGGAATGAGAGAGGGAGGGAAGGAAGAAAGACAGAAGGCTGTTGGGTATTAGTATGGTCAGCTTGCTGTGCCCAGTCATGAAATAGCTGTTCTGGAGGGAGTGGGCACAAGCAGGAGCTCTGGGCTAAGGATTTGAGTTTAGTTTGTTTCAATCCTGATTACCTATGTTTTTAAAGACCAGGTCTCAGCGTTGCTGGCTGGCCTTGAACTCATGACTCTCCACCTTTACCTCCTTAGTGCTCACATGCAGGACCACCACCCCAACTCTGCTGCTTGTTAATGACATTCTTTTAGCAAGCCACACTTGAAGCTCCCAGAGCCTCAGTTTACTCCTCTGCAGAGTGAGGTTTATATGTTATTCCCCTGAATGGGCTGTAAGAGGGTCAGAGGAGACACATGGCAGTGTCTGGCACAGGGATGGGGACTAGAGCAAGCTGTCTGACATCCCTTTCCTCACTGGCAGGATGGCATTCTGTCTGCACCAGGCTGAGAAGCCCCTAGTATGGAATCCCATCTTTGGAGGCCTCATGTCAACCTTAGGCAAGCTGACAGGGTGTGTGCTTCCCATGCTGCTCCTGACCTTGCAGACTGACATCTGGTTGGTGGTGAGAGTGCCTGTCTTGTCAGAACAGATGACAGAGGTACAGCCCAGGGTTTCCACGGAGGGCAAGCTCCTCACAATGGCGTTCTTCTTTGCCATCCGGCGAGTTCCCAGGGCCAGGCAGGTGGTGATGACAGCAGGAAGCCCTGTGAGAATGGAGGAAATGGCGTGAGTGGACAACCCAGGAGAGAATGACCTAGTGTGGTCAGCTGCATAATGGCCCCCAAAGATCAAGTTCTCCCTGGGACCTGATGCTGTTACTTCATTTGGAAAGAGTCTTCACAGATGAGATTATCACTTGACAGGACAAGGAAAAGCTGACATACCTTCTGGGATGGCTGCCACAGCCAGGGCCACAGCAATCTTGAAGTAGTAGATGGCCCCACGGAACCAAGAACCTCCGTGGACAGGATCATTGAAGTGACCAATGTTGATAAGCCAGACAGCCACACAGATGAGAGAGATGACCTTGGACAGCTGTTCCCCAAACTCATCAAGCTTCTGCTGCAATGGGGTCTTGTCCTGCTCAGTGGCAGCCATTTGGTCACGGATCTTGCCAATCTCAGTGCTCACCCCGGTGGTGGCCACAATGCCCAAGGCTTTGCCAGCTGCAATGTTGGTACCCTGGGAAGGTGAGGAAGAGGCAGGAATCAGGCCAGAGGGGGTCCTCATGCCACAACCCTCCGAAGCGAGGGCCTCATCTCATCTCCCCTCACATGATTTTTCTCCCAAACCAGATAGATCCTTTGGCTATATGCATAGCTGGCCCTAGCCTGCTCACCGAGAAAAGCATGTTCTTCTTGTCCTGGTTGACAGCTCGAGGGTCAGGCACAGGGTCTGTGTGTTTGATGACTGATACAGATTCACCTGTGGAAAAGATGTCAAAGGGGCTTTTAGGTGATGCCATGTACTTCTCCTTGACTTCCTGACCCTAACTCTCTCCCTGCTCAGCAAGGGCAGAGCCTGGTAATAATGAGGCAACCATCCTGGCAGAAGTCTTTTCTTTAAAAAATATTATTTTGGACAATAAATATATATTTTAAAAAAATTATTTGTGTGTGGTGGGGCATGCATGCGGAGGTCAGCGGACAACCATTTTTTCAAATATACATACATACATACATACAGATATATATATATATATCTTTATTTATTTGCAAGCACAGAGAAAGAATGGGCACATCATGGCCTCCAGACACTGGAAACAAACTCCAGATGCATGCACCACTTTGTGCATCTAGATTTATGTGGGTACTGGGGAATTGAACCTGGGTCCTTAGGCACTGCAGGCAAGTGCCTTAACTGCTAAGCAATCTCTCCAGCCCCAGAAGACAACTTTGTGAGGTATCCATACTCCACCTTCTTGGAGACAAGATCTCTTGATGCTACAAATGAATTGTCAGACTACCTGGCCTGCGAGCTTTGGATTCTCCTGGCTCCCCTCTTGTTGTAGGTGCAGTGGGATCATAGATGCATACACCACTTTGCATCTGGCTGTATGTGGGTGCTGGGGAATTGAACCTGGGCCAGCAGACTTTGCAAGCAAGGGCCTTTAACCAGTGAGCCATCTCCCCAGCCCCTGGCAGAAGTCTTGAGGCAAGTCCATTCTATTTAGAGTCAAAAGACCCTAACCCAAGTGGCAGTGGCTTTGATTACTTAGCTATCCATGAGGACAGTGCTGTGCACACTTCAGAGCAATATTCTGTGAATATCAAAGGCACTAATGGATATGAAGCGGCACTGTCAATTGCAGAGCATGTTCCCGAGAAGCAGAGGGTACGACTGTGGGGATGTGGCCTCCCTCACTAAGGACAGAGGCTCAGATCCTCTCCCTATGGGCCCAGCCTTGCTATGCAATGTCTTCTCAGTAGAGAAAGTATCTGCCATGGTTTTAAACCCTTTCACTTTGTCCCAAAATCTTTTGGTTCCTCACTTTAAGAGACAGGACAGTTCTTCATTGTGAGAATTTCCTATGTCTATATATAAAAGGCATGGGGGCTGGAGAGATGGCTCAATAGTTGAAGATACTTGCTTAAAAAGGGATAGGACGGGCTGGAGAGATGGCTCAGCCCTTAAGGCACTTACCTCCAGTGCCTAAGGCCCCTGGTTCAATTCCCCAGTACCCACATCATATGCCAGACCCTTGGTGGCCCTGGTGTTCTCTCTCTCTACTTGAAAATGAATAAATAAAATGTTT
>PVHP010026981.1:0-24200 GCA_004024765.1 Zapus hudsonius | reverse complement strand
CTTGTGAAAGAAGTACATATAACCATTGCCATCTATCCAGCTTCGGTATATATTTTTTTATGCTAACTCTTTTTACAAAAAAATAAGTGCCATATATACTTAAAATAAATATACAGTGTGCAGTTTCCAAATATTCATAAGGTAGATGTATAAATATTTGCATGTGTATGCATAAATGTATGTATATAGTCTTATCTGAGTCAGGAGCCAAAAGTAAAGTTCACACAACAGTAGATTGATAGTCTGTAAGCTTCTTGACATCCATATGTTCCTCCTCCAGATCATTTTCCCCTCACTATTTATTTCAAAGAAACGAGGTCATTTGTCCCTAACCTTCACATATCTTCCCACAGTCTTATTTTGCTGATTGTAGCTCTGTAAAGAAGTTTAAAATGTTCTGGTCAAAGCCAACTGTGGTGGTGCACGCCTTTAATCCCAGCACTCTGGAGGCAGAGGTAGGAGGATTGCCATGAGTTAAGGCCACCCTGAGACTACATAGTGAATTCCAGGTCAGCCTGGACTAGAGTGAGACCCTACCTCGGAAAAAAAATATATCCTAGTCATTATAAGATGAAATTGGTATTTTGTTTGTTTGTTTGTTTTTGAGGTAGGTAGCTGGGAAAATTGCTTAGTGGTGAAAGGTGTTTGCTTGCAAAACCTGCGGGTCTGAGTTTGATTCCCCAGTACCTGTGAAAGGTCAAGTGCAAAAGGTGGTGCATGCACCCATTTTCTCTGTGTCTCTCCGTCTGCTTACAAATACAAAAATATAGAATCAGTTTGAAGCTAATGTGAAAACTACATAGTAAATTCCAGGTCAGCCTGGGCTAGAGCAAGACCCTACCTCGAAAACCAAAAAAAAAAGGGGGGGGGCTGGAGAGATGGCTCAGCGGTTAAGGCACTTGCCTCCAGTGCCTAAGGCCCTGGGTTCAATTTCCCAGGACCCACATAAGCCAGAACCACAAGGTGGTAGTCCTGGTGCTCTCTCAATCTCTCTCTGTCTCTTTCTCTCTGCTTGAAAATGAATAAATTAAAAAAAAAAAAAAGAAAAGAAAACAAAAAAAATAGAATTAGGATAATGCTAAATAAGTGATAAACCTTTTATTTCCTGGAGAATCTGGATAATTATGAAAGGTAGCTAAATATTTCCTATCAATCAGATATCTGTTTTAATAATTTTTTTTGAGACAGTGTCATGTAGCTCCACCTGGCCTTCCTGATCCTCCTGCTTCCATCTCTTAAGTGCTGGGATTATAGGCACAACCACACCTAGTTTTTCAGTTAGTTTTTTTTTTTCTTTTCAAAGTTTAGAGAGACTTTATTAGATTAAGAGAAGGAGAGAGTCTGAAGAGTTCCTGCCCATGAAGAAGGCAGGAGGGATAAAGCCCACCTAGAGATTGAAATTGTGACTGTTTATAGGTTCTGAATGGGGAGGCAGAGTCTTGTCTGCTACTGTGTATGCCAAACTAGCTTGCCTGTGCACTTGCAGGGGTTCTCCTGGCTTTACCTGGTTTCTGGGTGTCTGAACTCTGGACTTCATGCTTATGCTGCAAGTGGTTTACCCACTGAACATCTCCCACCCTGTTGTGAGCTTTTAATTGTTTAAAGATGTTTCAAAGGCCTGAGCTTTTAAAGATAGGTAATTACATTTTTTAGTTTATACTGTCATAATTGCTTTTCATTCTGAAAAAGTAATTGTTTAGATAAGCACATGCTTCTGAAAACAAATCTCTTTGTGCCACATACTCTTGTGTCTAATAATCTAAATTCTTATATCAGTGGCTCCATGAAGATAATGACATATAGCAAGTGTTGTTATGTTAATTAAGAGACTGGAAGGAAATTAATACCCTATAGTCTTAAAAGCATTGATAATGATGCCTTGAAAGTTAAGAGAAATATTTACAAAGGAATTTATATATGTCTCAAATTATTTAGCAATGAAAAGTGTTGATTAAGAGAATTAATCTTATCAAAATGATCATTGAGAAGCTGGAGAGATTGCTCAGTGGTTAAAAGTGCTTGCTAGCAAAGCCTGACAGCCTGGGTTCAATTCCCCAATGCCACATAGAGCCAGATGCACAAAGCGGCACATGCATCTGGAGTTTGTTTACATTGTCTGGAGATCCTGGCACACCCATTCTTTCTGTCTCTGTCTGCTTTCAAATATATATATATATATATATATATATTGTTTTTTGTTTTTGTTTTTTCAAGGTAGGGTCTCACTCTAGTCCAGGCTGACCTGGAATTCACTATGTAGTCTCAGGGTGGCCTTGAATTCGTGGTGATCCTCCTACCTCTGCCTCCCAAGTGCTGGGATTAAAGGCGTGCGCCACCACACCTGGCAACTCAAATAAATAAATTTTTAAAAAATATTTTTTAAAAAAAGATCAATGAGGAAGCTGGGCGTGGTGGCGCAGGCCTTTAATCCCAGCACTTGGGAGGCAAAGGTAGGAGAATCGCTGTGAGTTCGAGGCCACCCTGAAACTACATAGTGAATTCCAGGTCAGCCTGGGCTAGAGGGAAGACCATACCTCGAAAAACAAACAAACAAACAAACAAAAAAGATCATTTAGGAAAACCTTTTCCATAGCTTTTCATCTGAAAGACTTCAGAACTTATCCTAACTTGTTTCTATTTGTTTTCCTTTGTAGGAGAGTAGTTATCTTAATGGACCTAGAAGTTTTGAAATCAGCTGCAGCGGTTGGATTAAAGATTGGAAATCCAGTACCCTATAATGAAGGTAAAATCCTCTATATGTTGTAGACCTCAATTAATACCACTTTATAGATTCAGAATTCTACCTTTTGAATTCCATTTGAATTGGTAGTCTTAGTGAAGCAGTGGTTTTGGGGATTGGTCAGTTTTTTTAATACCAAAGAAATGATGCATGAATAAAGAGGGAGAAATGTGGGGCTGGGAATGAGGACTCATTGGATAAAGCACTTTCTACACATGTGTAAGGACCAGAGTTTGGATCCCCAGCACCTATGCAAATGTTTGGATACTTGTGGTGGCCAATTGTAATCTTCCTGGATGTTCTGGGGTAAGTTTGGATTTTGTGATACACTTGTCATTTTTACATATTTGCATTTGCTTTTCTGTCTACTTGGTTTGATGTGATTTTGTTTAGAATTTTTACATCTATATCCTTGAGCAATATTAGTCTAAACGTTTCTTCCTGTATCGGTCTGATTGGGTATTAGAGTGATCCTGACCTCATAGAATAATTTGGAGAGGTTTTTTTTTTGTTTTTTTGTTTTTTTTTTTTTTTTTTTTTTGTTTTTTTTTTTTTTTTTTTTTTGGTTTTTCGAGGTAGGGTCTTGCTCTAGTCCAGGCTGACCTGGAATTCACTATGTATTCTCAGGGTGGCCTTGAACTCATGGTGATCCTCCTACCTCTGCCTCCCGAGTGCTGGGATTAAAGGCGTGCACCACCACGCCTGGCTTCATTTTTAAATTTTGTACAAGTTAGTACTGCTTTAAATGTCTAGTAGGATTCCATTGATGACATCTGGGCCCTTTGGGTGGTGGGAGAAGGCAGGGTCTCACTCTGGAGCCAAGAATAACCTCAAACTTGAGACCTTTTGCCTCAGCCAGTTTATATTCCTCCACACTTCCACAGCTCATCCAGCAGATTCAAAAATGTTCTCATTTTTATTCTATTCAAAATACTTTCTGATTTCCCATTTAATTTCTTCTTTGACTTGGTGCTTTTTACAAGTGTATTTGATTTCCAGATGGGGAAATCTTTTTCCCTAGGAATGTTTATGTTACTCATGATTTAATTCCATTGTGGTCAAACAACATATTTATATGTCTAGAATTCTGTTACATTTCTGGAGTGTTATTTTTCTGCCTCAGATTTTGGTGTGATATGTGCACTGGAAGAGGGTGTAGTTGTGTAGTGTTTGGTGTCACTTAGGACAAGCTAGTGTAATTCAGGTATTCTGTGTGCTCACTGATTTCTGATTACTTTTTAAAAATATTTTTATTAGCCAGGTGTGGTAGTGCACACTTTAATTCCTGCCACCCTGAGACTACATAGTGAATTTCAGGTCAGCCTGGGCAAGAGTGAAACCCTACCTCGAAAACCCAAAAATAAATAAAATAATACACACATACATACATACACATTATTTATTTGTGAGAGTGTGTGTATGAGCACACCACTACTACATGAAATAAAGATACTTACAGAATTTTTAAAGTGTGAGAAATAAAATTGCAAACATAATTCATGCTCCATATACTGCCCAATTGGATGGCTTTAAATGTCTCATCGTTAGCACTACATTTGCAGTATGTCCATGTGTAAATTCTATGTGCCTGTACTATTGCTAATAATGTTTTACTTGGACTCTCCTTAGCTTATTAGCATTGTTATTGATATTAATTGGAATTATTTTCAGCCTGATTTTTTTCCAACAGGACTAATAATTATGTCGACTCTGCTCTCTGTTCTTTGCAGTTGCTTGTAGAAGTTGGTTTTTGTGACTTTGTACACCCAGGGTCTATGATCTAATTTTTCTCTCCCCACAGCAAGTCATATAAAAATGATGGTTATGAGGAGCTGGAAAGTGCTGTAAAATCTCCATTTTCCTCCCAACTCAAAGCCAGCATAGAGCTGGAGAATTTAAGAATTATGATGTTGGTCCATCTTATTGGAATGGTTTTATTTGCAGGTGTCACAGAACCGATAATCAGAAGCTAAATCTCTGTATTACTGCTTCATTGTATAATTCTCTTTAGCTGTAGACTGATCTATTTTGGGACTTGTGGGCAGTGTTAATTGAAGGACAGTTAGTTGTTGCTGTTTAGAATGCACCGAATTCTTGCCATCTATTTGGTTTGGGGCTGTCTCTTGTCTTGTGTCATCTTTGTTATTGTAGTTCAAAGCAGAGGTTAAGGATTACTAGCTTTCCAAATTACCAGATTTCATGTTCTATACAATGAGAGTTATTGCTGCCAATACTGGCTGCTTACAATTAAAAATGGTGAGGTATGTGGACTTGGATAAACCTGAGATGAAGATCAGGTTCTTTCCAGGTGTGGTGGCGCACACCTTTAGTCCCAGCACTCAGGAGGCAGAGGTAGGAAGATCGCCATGAGTTCTGAGGTCACCCTGAGACTACATAGTGAAGTCCAGGTCAGCCTAGACTAGAGTGAGACCCTACCTCAAAAACAAACAAAAGATTAGATAGGTTCTCTGTGCCCACTTTTGTTAGTTTAGTATTGTCTTCATCATGGTGCTGACAGTTACGGAATCACATATTGAACCTTGTACCTGGTACATAGTAAACACTCAGAAAATACTAGTTTTAAATAAGAGACTTGCTAGTTATATAGTGCATTAATTGAATCTAAGACTAAAAATTATAAAGTTGTCATTGTACTATGTGCTGTTAGTTAACATTATGATAATCTAACCAAAAATGTATGTGTTAGAATAGATACATGAAGCTATACTTTAAAACGTAAAATTTTCTTTTCTCTTTTTTTAAAAAATATTTTTATTTTTTAGATTGGCGTCTATGTTGCCCAAGCTAGCCGTGAGCCCCTGGCTTCAAATGATCCCTTGTTTCAACCCCCTGAGTTGCTGTGGCTTCAGGCACATGCCACTGCATCAAACCTTTTCAGGTGCACAGCCCAGTGACTAAGTCCAATCACATTGTTGTTTAGCGGCATTTAACTGTAACTCCATATGCATTCAACACTGACTCCTGTTTCACTTCTGCGCTTCCCCAACTATTACTTCTTTACTTTCTTTTTCTGTGAATTTGAAATTGAATGTGTGGGATCAGTGATCTCCAATGGCCATGTTCAGTTCCTCTAGATGTGTGTGGGGGTAGCAGGCAGGATCACTGGAATGGAGCTTCCTACTTTAGATGATTTTGAGACTGTAGAAGAAAGAGGAGACTTCAGCTGGAGGATAGCAGGGCTTGCTTCTTATCAATGTTTTTTTTTTTCTTTTCTTTCATTTTTTTGTTTTGTTTTGCTTTATTTTTGTTATCACTATGTTTTATGATGTAGGGGAAGATGTCAGTTTCGTTTCTTTTCCTTGCTGATTTTTAAAAATTTTTATTTATTTACAAGCAAAGAGACAGAGAGAGTGTCAGAGAAAGCATGGGCATGCCAGGGCCCTCAACTGCTGCAAACTAACTACAGATGCATGTGCCCCTTTTGTGCATCTGGCTTTATGTGGACACTGGGAATTGTGCTTGTGTCGTTAGGTTTTGCAGGCAAGTGCCTTTGCCGCTGAGACATCTCTCCAGCCCTCCCTGCTGATTTTAAAAAAGGTTCACTTAAAACTAAAATGTTAAAACTATTCTTTACAAAACACATTGTCAGAGGAGACAGTTCTCTCATGCAGTAACTAACAGCACTGTAAATTCAAGGATAATGGAAAAGCTAAAAAGTAAACACAGAGCTGGGCGTGGTGGCACATGCCTTGGGAGGCAGAGGTGGGAGGATTGCAGTGAGTTCAAGGCCTCCCAGAGACTACATAGTGAATTCCAGGTCAGCCTGGACTAGAGGGAGACCCTACCTCAAAAAAACAAACAAACAAAAAAAAAAGTAAACACAAAACTTGATTGTCCTTTTTCTTTTTCTTTCTATTTTGGTTTTTTGAGGTAGGGTCTCTCTCTAGTCCAGGCTGATCTGGAATTCACTATGTAGTCTTGGAGTGGCCTTGAACTCAAGGTGATCCTCCTACTTCTGCCTCTCCAGTGTTGAAATTAGAGGTGCCTGCCTTGATTATTCATTTTCTATGTAAATAAGGTCCCTCAATGGGGAGAAATAAAAGAAAATCAATTTTATTCAACCATTTTAATTTTATGCTAAATTTATTAGATTCTGAAGACACAGTTATATCTTTTTTTTGTTTTGTTTTGTTTTTCGAGGTAGGGTCTTGCTCTAGCCCAGGCTGACCTGGCATTCACTATGTAGTCTCAGGGTGGCCTTGAACTCATGATGATCCTCCTACCTCTGCCTCCCGAGTGCTGGGATTAAAGGCATGCGTCACCATGCCTGGCTAATTATATCTTTTTAAAATTTATTTATTAATTAGAAACACTATGAACAAGTCTTGTGTTGGTTACCCCCATTTCCCTCCTCCCTTCCCCCAATCCCCTGAGAGCCCTCCTCAGTGGGATTGCTGGAACTTTCCATGGGATGGAGGGCTATGAATTGTGCAAGCAGTAGCCAGGTGTTTTGGGGGTTTTTTTTTGGCAGAAATAACTGGGTGTATGTGACATGCCCTTGTGAAACCTAGTAGGAACTTAGCATTTGGGGAAGGCAGACAGGGTGACACCTGGAGAGTTCTCCCAGCTCTGCTCACTGTTTTAAGTTGTCCTTGTGTGCTGCAAGCTCAGAGGAGGACTTCTGCTTTATATATATACATATATATATATATGTATATATAGTAACCTGGATATTTTTTAAAAAATATTTTATTTATTCATTTTTCAAGCAGAGAGATAGAGAGAGAGAGAGAGAGTACCAGGGCCACCACCTTGTTGGGTCTGGCTTATGTGGGTACTGAGGAATTGAAGGGGGGGGGCTTAGGCACTGGAGGCAAGTACCTTAACCTCTGAGCCATCTCTTCAGCCTGAGGACTTCTGCTTTGAGAGCCATTTCCTAAGATGAAATGAAATCCCATCAAACTAAGACTTTTTTATTTTTTTAAAAATATTTTATTTATTCATTTTGAAGCAGAGAGAGAGAGCACCAGGGCCACCACCTTGTGGGTCTGGCATATGTGGGTCCTGGGGAATTGAATTAGGCACTAGAGGCAAGTGCCTTAACCACTGAGCCATCTCTCCAGCCCACCCTGAGACTTTAAAGCATGAGGTGTGCAGCTTATAGTTGGAACATTCTTCAACTTCATAAACATTTGTATAAAGGGTGAAGGGCAAATGAATACTCATGGTGTGGTATTCCTTTCTGCTTGAGAGACATGTTCATTCCTCCCCGACCCTCCTTTAATCTTCCTGTTTCCTTGACACAACTGCTCTGAACTCCATTCTCTCTCTCCCTGCTGTGACAGTTGTGCCCAAGACTTCATTTTCCACCAACTGTCAGTTGTAGAATAAGGTTGCTTTGCAAGGGAAAAGGTAGATCCTTTCTGAATGTCTCCTTTTCCTTTGAAGCAGGAGCACTTGAAAGACAATTGGGCTGCTTTTAGATTCCCCTTACTTACCTGCCACGAAGGTACCGGGTCTGTTGATGCCATCGATTTGTTGCTATGGAAATAGCGCTAATGTCACAGATTAAGCCCATCGACTTTGCTGCAGGTTCTTGTAGAAGTGGGTGAGGCTGTAGGGAGAACCTCATTAAAACTGAATGCTATCAATTATAAACAGGTGAAAGGTAACTGGAGCAATCTTTATGAAAACAAACTCTGGGCACACAGTTGACAGATGTCCTAGCATGAATTCTAACCTATAGGAACTAAAAAAATGAATACTTTCCCAGAGTATTTCTTCTACTCAGTTTGCACTAAGATGCCCTTTGTCTTTTGATCTCCAGGACATGGGCAGCAGCCAGCAGTTTCTTCCTCAGTGCCAGCAGTCACGCCACAGACCAGCAAGCCCCAGCCGCAGAATGGGAGCTTGGGAATGGGTAAGGTGCCACAGGAGGACATTGGTGGTGACATTTGTCAAGATTTGAATGTTTTGAAATCTATTCTGGAACTTAAAGGCCTTTTCAACATTACTTTCACAGAAGAATTGCAAAGAATAGTTCTAATTCTTATATCAAGTATGTGACTGGAAAACAATGGAACTACTTTATGTGCTTTTCTTCTCACAGTGATGAGCTCTTCTCGTTGTATGGTTTATCTACTAGTTTCTCATCTTTACATTGTACTACATGCCGGTTTGTGAATTTAAGTTCTTGCCTCTTAAATATCTAGGATCAACTTTGTAAAAAAATATTTATTTGCGAGCAGAGAGAGAAAGACAGAATGGGTATGCCAGAGTCTCCAGCCTGCAAATGAGCTTCAGATGCATGCATCACTTTGTGTATCTGGCTTTAAGTGGCTACTGGAGAATCGAACCCAGGTCGATAGGTTTTGCAGCCAAGCACCTGAACCACTGAGCTCTCTCTCCAGTTTTCCCACTGGGGGCTCTCGTGAGTATTCGTTTTTGCCTGGAGACAGCATGGTTTCTGCTGCCATAGTTCTGTTTCTCTGTCTCTTCTGTGCTCTGTCTGTAGCAGGCCTTGAGAAGCCCTGATGGAATGATTTTGTTTACTTTCTGGCCTTTGGTTTAGGAATCCCTTGATTGGAAAGCCACTCTTGAAATTATGATCTGTAGGATGTGGTTGGATTTATTTGGAGAGGTCTTTTTTTTTTCTTTTTAATAACATCATGCACATCTGCTTTTCTCCTTTTAACTGTAGTTTCTATTTTTTGATGCAAGTTTCTAAAAAGAAGTAGGGTTAAAGACGTCACTAATGTTCTGTGAATTTTTTAGGTCAGATGACTTACCCCTATTGGTCTTTGTTTCATTTACCTTGTCATGTTTGTGAATCTCTCATCTTTGTATCACCCTTCCTAAGTCATCTTTTTTTTTGTTGTTGTTGTCATTGTTTTTTGTTTGTTTTATATTTTTGTTTTGTTTTGAGGTAGGGTCTCACTCTAGCCCAGACTGACCTGGAATTCACTATGTAGTTGCAGGTTGGCCTGTGAACTGATGAGGATCTTCCTTCCTCTGCCTCCCAAGTGCTGAAATTAAAGGCATGCACCACCACACCCGACCTAAGTCATACTTTTATATAGTGCTCAAATTATGTGGGTTTAGTGAAATAGGTTATCTAAAATGCTTAATGATCTAAAAGCCCTTTTCGTAGGCTGAAATACATGTAGTAGGTCATTTCTTCCTCTCCCTTCACAGATTTCCTTTCCATTTATCTTTGCCTTTTATTGAAATTTACGTTTGCAAGTGGTTAAATGCCTTTAGCCATTGAGCCAGCCCCCAGCTAAAATTTTTTTCCTTCTTTCTTTTTTCTCTTATTTTCATTTTATCCACAAACCCTGTGTCGAGGGCTGACTTTCAATAGACCATACATAGTAAGGGAGATGCTCTGCTACATACAAAACCTCAACCCTAAAATTCATTTTTAATGATCAATTAATGTTTTATAAACTGTATAGAATAGGTTATAGAAATTGGAGAAGATGTATACCTGGCATAAAAAAATGGAATGAATGGATACTTTCGTGTGTTTTGTGAAACTGTGGGGGGGGGTGGTAGGTGTGGCGGTACATCACTTTAGTCCTAGCACTTGGATGCAGAGGTAAAAGAATTGCTGTGAGTTTGAGGCCAGCCTGGGACAACAGAATGAGTCCCAGGTCAGCCTGGGCTAGAGCAAGACCCTGCCTTGGGGAAAAAAATTGTTGGTGTTGTGCCTTTGTTATAGTGTTGGAGTTGAATGCAGCCCCTTGTGTGTACCACTGAGCGATATCCCTGTCCCTAAAACCGTGTGTTTTATGTTCTGTATGTGAGGTGCATGCACACCCCAGCAGAGTGCCGTGTTTCCTTGTTTCATCGAGCACTATCATTGCTGACTCCCTAATTAGAATAGGAAACTAGGATCTGGGGCACTTCCGGGTGCATTTCTTACAAAGTGCTCTACATACCTGGAATAGTGTGGTCTGTGCTATGGAAGGAAGTTCAGCAATGGATTTGTTATCATTAGTCAAATTCTAGCCTGAAGGAATGTTTTAATATAGAAGGTAGAAAGATACTGAAATTAGGTTTTTTGAATTGGAAGTTGGAGCTTTACAGATAACTGTGTAAAGGTAGTCATGAGCCAATAGGCTTGGTTAGATTCCTGCTCTTTCCATGTGCATAGTGTCTGTGTAGCTTGGAGGGGGCTGGGTGGTATGAAGCCACCCATATGTGTCTTGACCAAAAACTGATTTTTGTTTTTTGTTCCCAACAAAGAAAATCACCCTATAGATTTCATTCTAGTTTTTTCCATGCTCTGGCAATGTTTTGGGATGATATACATTGGGGATGTGTGTTCCTCACTGACATTTTTCTTTCGGGTCCCTTAAATCCTAGTCTTTCTTTTCCTTTTTTTGGAAAAGAAAAACTGCTGAGAATCAAACCCAGGAACTTGGACATGACAGAAGGACCACTAAACCTCTCCAGCCTCTTCTTTTTTTTTTTTTTTTTCTTTTTTTCCTTCTCCTTATAAAATCAGTGTCTTGCTGTCAATTTGCCCAATCAAGAAAGTTGATTTTGGGGCTGGAGAGATGGCTCAGTGGTTAAGTTAGTTGCGTCCAGAACCTAAAGACCTGGGCTCAATTCTCCAGTACCCATGTAAACCAGATGCACATAGTGGCATATGCATCTGGAGTTCATTTGCATTGACTAGAGGCCCTGGTGCACCCATACACACTCTCTGTCTCTGTCTCTCTCTCCCTGTAATCTCTCTGCTTACAAATAAATAAAGTGTATATACACACACACACATATGTGTCTAAAGAAAGTTGATTTTTTTTTCCTTGACCTCTTATTTTTCCCATTGATGCAAGATAAAAAAATTTCAGGTGGACCCAGAAAGCAGTGTGTGATGGATGACCATAGAGATTAAAGTTAGCTGTAATTGTAGACTTCTGTCTGCCTAGCTTCGTTCTGGATTGCTTTCCTCTATTGATTTCTTCTCTTGGATACCAAAAAAGAAACATTTTTGCCTCATGCTTTGTATGATTTTACCAGTAGCATGTCAGTAATGAGAAATATTTTAAAATTTACTGGAGGACTGGAAAGATGGTTCAGTGGTTAAAGGCACATGTTTGCAAAGCCTGAAAGCCTGGATTGGGTTCCCCAGTTCCCACATGAAGCGAGATGCACAAAGAGATGCATGTATCTGGAGTTCATTTACAGTGGCAAGAAGTCCTGATGTACCCATTTTCTCTTTCCTTCTCTGCTTACAAATAAGTTTTTAAAAAAATATTTTTTCAAACTTACTAGCCAGGTGTGGTGGCACACACCTTTAATCCCAGCACCCAGAAGGCAGAGGTAGGAGGATTGCCATGAGTTCAAGGCCACCCTGAGACTACATAGTGAATTCCAGGTCAGTCTGGGCTAGACTGAGACCCTACCTCAAAAAAAAAAAAAATTCAATATATATATTTAACTATGAAAGTTAAATGGGAGCTGGGGAGATGGCTCTGCAGTTAAAGGCACTTTTTGCAAAGCCTACTGTGCCTGAGTTCAATTCCTCAATTCCTATATGAAGCCAGATGCACAAAGTAGTGCATTGCATCTGGAGTTTATTTGCAGCAATAAGAGGCCCTGCCTCACCATTCTCCCTCCTGTCCTCTCTCTGCTCAGAAATACATTTTTTTTTTTTAGTTAAATAGAATGACTGTTCTTTTTTTGTGTTTATAAAGGTTCTACTGTAGCTAAGTCTTATGGTGCCTCAAAGACGTTTGGAAAGCCTGTTGGAACTGGCTTGTTGCACCCTTCTGGTGGCACACAGACTAAAGTGGTACCCATCGCCAGCCTCACCCCTTACCAATCCAAGTGAGTTGTCCCACTGAGTTGTTGACAGTTGCAGAATGTAGATGTGACTGTGTGAACTTTGGGGTCACCACTCAGAATGGGTTCCTGAGCTAGAGGAGGATTGTGAAAACCTTTAATTCTTATTTTTAGAAAGAATGGCAAAAATCCTCAATGCTTATAGAATTGTTTGGTAGGCTTGTGAATAAAAATGTTTGTTTGAAAAAAATAAAAAAGTTTGTGCTACTTCAGAAAGCATTTCATCTCAAACATGTGTCTTTGGGTCTAAAAATGATTACTATGATTTAATTTGGCCACATTAACATGCCCTAAACAAGTATTTATTTTATATTGATTTCTATTAAAAATCAGCACTGATATTTAGTACTTTTTTTTTCTGAGAATTTTTTTCAGGTGTGTTTTTATTTATTTTCCCATATTTGGTAAAATAGGGAAGATAATTCTAGAGAAATTATAAGTAAGAAAATCATTGATGCCCAGTCTTGCATTTGGGATGGCATTGGCTCTGGGGCTCTATCATTTTTAATGGCCTCCATCAAAGGTCAGATCACTTAAATATGTTTTCTTTTAGTGGCCCACAAACATCATGTTCTTTAGCCTTGTTTTTATATTTGATATGCATTAGAAATGAGACTGGAGTTCACCGATTATATCAGTTCCCATAATTGAAAATGGTTTCAAAATATAATTACTGATGTAACTGCATTTTAAATATTTATTTAGCTTAGAACCTTTCATTAAGATGATATTGTTGCCTTGGTGATGGTTTTGTAGAAGGGAGCACGTTTATAAATTTGCTTGACAGGAGAATGAGTTAGTGTTAAATCACCTTGTATGTTTTATTGTTTGCTTATTCTGTAAACTGTCAAACTTGTGTGTCATCTCAGGGGTTTAATTAGCCAGATTAAAACACAGCTACCATTGACAAATAGAATGGTTATAGGAGAAGAAAGGCCATACAAGTGTGATATCTTGCTTGATATTTATTCTGGGTCAGAAAGACTCCCAACATTAATGTCACCTATTTGGTTTTTAGGTGGACTATTTGTGCTCGAGTCACCAACAAAAGTCAGATCCGTACCTGGAGCAATTCCCGGGGGGAAGGGAAGCTTTTCTCTTTAGAACTTGTGGATGAAAGCGTGAGTATGGGGTAGATAGGAGTCCTGTGCTCTGAGGCCTGTGAGGTGGCAAATAATAGTAGGCCAGATAGAAACATGGCTGTCTTTGTGGTTTTCCCTGTGTTGTAGACTTCTGATGCTATCCGGGGTGGAGGGAAAAGTCATAAACTAAATACCTCTGTCCTAAAAGAAAACACTTGTAGCAGTAGAAATTAGTTTTCTAAATGTTGAAGTGCCCTCGTGGGAATAAGCTGTAGATGAAGCCCTGGGATGTGATGCCCCCTGATGCGTGGAGTGGAGCTTTTGGGCCCCCAGAAAGAAGGCACCAGTCACTTGCACAGTGAATGGTTTGTGGGAAATGTGTTTTGACTGTGCAGGACCGTGCAGGCTCTATATGCTTTATTTATGCTGAAGGTGAGACCGAAAGTTTCCAAACTCCTCCTCCTCTGATTCCTGTATTCCTATGGTACAGCATTGCAAATATTTAACTGTGGTGGCAGGATTGTCTCAGAACCTAATGTTCTGCAAATTGTCAGTCTGATCTGCCATTGGCTGAGATCTCAGCCATTTATTTAAGTTTCTTACCCATCTGTAACATACTGCCTGACAGGAAAGTAGAAGTGAAAGTCAAATCATGGGCAAGTTGAAAGCATGACTTGTTCTAAGGTTTTTGGCAACAGTTCCTGAAGTTAAGTAAGTGAAGTAAGATTGCTGAATTGGCCGGGCATGGTGGTGCACTCCTTTAATCCCAGCACTCGGGAGGCAGAGGTAGGAGAATCAGCATGAGTTCAAGGCCACTCTGAGACTACATAGTAATTTCCAGGTCAGTCTGGGCTAGAGCGAGACCCTACCTCGAAAAACAAAACAAAAAAATCATCCTGGTTCAACGTGGAACTTTTTGTTGTTGTTGTTTTGTTTGTTTGTTTTTTTGAGGTAGGGTCTCACTCTAGCCCAGGCTGACCTGGAAATTACTATGTAGTCTCAGGGTGGCCTTGAACTCATGGTGATCCTCCTCCCTCTGCCTTCCGAGTGCTGAGATTAAAGGCGTGCGCCACCACGCCCAGTGGAACTTTTTGTTTTGCTTATCTGAATACGAAATTCTTCCTGGTTCTGTTTTCTGTTTTTAACTTGAGGTAACTGAAGTATGATTATGGATTCAGCTAGTTGAACCTCTTATTTTATCAGAGCTAGTGGCTTGATGTGTGGCTGGAAGACAGCGGGCTTCTGGGATACCTGCAGCCCTCTCAGGGGTCCCCTTTGTGCTTGTGCTGCTGCTCCGAAGATGTCACCTTGATGCTTTAAAGTGGCCTGCTTTCCACTACTCAAAGTTGGTGTCAAATAGCACAATTCTAATGTGCTTTCACTTGCTTCTGCAGGGTGAAATCAGAGCCACTGCTTTCAATGAGCAAGTGGACAAGTTCTTCCCCCTCATTGAAGTGAACAAGGTAAGGTAGTGTGTTGACTGAGGGTTGACACAGTTGGGGCGGGGTGTTCAGGGAGAAAATGGGGACTGGTCCTTTGTAGAATTACATTGTGGGAAAAGGTTTTTGTGTCCAATTAAATGAATTTCCTAACATTCCTTGGCTTGACCTCTTTTGCAGGTGTATTACTTCTCAAAAGGCTCTCTGAAGATTGCCAACAAACAATTCTCAGCTGTTAAAAATGACTATGAGATGACCTTCAATAATGAGACTTCTGTCATCCCCTGCGAAGATGATCATCATTTACCTACAGTTCAGTTTGATTTTGTAGGGATTGGTGACCTGGAGGGCAAGTCTAAAGACTCTCTTGTAGGTAAGTAGGGCTGGGAGCAGAGAGTGGGGATGGTTAGCTTTATTTTCAACTTACAGAGAAGTGTATGCCTGACATGCCTGCCATTTTTTTTGGTCACATTGTAAGAGGACCCTTGACCTGTGCTGCTAAAACATCTTTCCCATGTTTTAGACATAATTGGTATCTGCAAGAGCTATGAAGATGTCAATAAAATCACAGTGAAGTCTACCAATAGAGAAGTTGCTAAGAGAAATATCTATCTGATGGACATGTCAGGGAAAGTGGTAACTGCTACTCTGTGGGGGGAAGATGTAAGTACTTGGTAGTGCAGAAGCCTCCATTGGTGGGTTTTCTGGTCCTTTTGAGTTGTGGGGCTTTGGTCACATGGGTGGCAGTGGGCTGTGCTGTCTAGCAGTTACTTGAAATCCTTTACTTCTGTGATATGTGCTATGATTTCAGCTCTTCTACTTCTAGGAAAGTAGAGAAGGGTTAGTCAGTTTTCATGCATCTCTGAGCAGATTTTGTTACGTGGTGGGGCTGTGTACATGTGTCGATGTGCATGAGGAGGCCAGAGGTTGTCAGATGTCCTCTATTGCTCTCCTTATTTCCTTAAGACAGGATCTCTCACTGAACCTGTATCTCACTATTTTCAGTTAGACTGGCCGACCAGCATGCCCCAACAATCCTGTCTCCACCCCACTTGCTCAGTGTTGGGGTTATAGGAATACACATCCATGGCCAGGTTTTTGTTGTGTTTTGTGTTGGTGTAGGGTTTTACTCTAAGCCAGGATGACCTGGAACTCACTCTGTAGTCCCAGGCTGGCCTCAAATTCTCAACAATCCTCCCTCCTACCTCTGCCTCTGGTGTGCTGGGATTAAAGGCATATGCCACCATGCCCGGTCATGCCCAGCTTTTTAATGTGGTTGCTAGAGACTGAACTCAGGTCTCCATGCTTGTGTGAGACTTGCCCAAGGAGCAGGTGCTTGAGTGTAAGGTCTGTCTCAGCACAGCCTGTGAGCATTGATAATAGTCACTCCACTATTGACTGTTTTGTGTAAAAATATCCCATGTGTTCTGCCAATGACACTTGTGTGGGTTTGGTGTTTTACAGGCTGACAAGTTTGATGGTTCTAGACAGCCCGTGATAGCCATCAAAGGAGCAAGAGTTTCTGATTTTGGTGGACGGAGCCTCTCCGTTCTCTCATCTAGCACTATCATCATGAATCCCGACATCCCCGAGGCCTATAAACTTCGTGGATGGTAGGTTTTGTGGGGCTCAACCAAGGGATTATTTGAGTCCAGGCTTTGAGAAAAGCTGGTTGCCATCAGCATGTGAGCTCTGCCAAGCAGAAGCCTTTGTTATTGGATGGAGCAGTTCCTATATTTCTTGGAGGCATTATGCCTTCTGAGATGATGGTTTTAAAACCCTTAAACTGACAAACCCATAATCCCTTGACAAACTTGGAGAGTCAGAGGAGGCAATTAGAATGTAAGTGCTTCATGCTGACCTCAATGCCGCTGAAGCAGGGAACAGCAGGCTTTGGCAGCTGTGTGCTCAAGGACTGGGGGGTTGAGGGGGCAGCTTTCACTCCCCGGTTTGAGCCGTGGGCGTCGGGTGAGGTGAGGGGATGTGCTTTCTTACTCTGCTGAGCCTCTAGTGCTGGTCACATCCTCTAGTGTGTATTCACTGGACTCTGATAAAGCGTGGTGGGAACAATGGGCTTTTTGTTGGCATCGCATTGTTATTCCCAAAGTACTCAAGGGATGAGGAGAGCCTGTTCAAATTTCCTCACCACATCTAGCTTTATAAGACATGAAAACTGTGTCTTAAAAGAGCACTTCAGCCTGAGACATGGTATGTAAGAATTGGTGTGGTCAAGGAAAACACTTTTAACTAGCTCATTATAACTGTAGTCACAAGGAGACATGTATGGTTTCCAGTTGTATCCTAGGTTTAAGTTCCCAAAGAAATAACTCATGTTTCATACTCTTATTTTTGTTTTAAATCTGAGTGACTGGTAGCACTAGTATTTGGATAGTTGCATGGACCAGCTGCTAGAGTGTTCATGCTACTTAAGCCATCCTCATGAGCAAGGTCCACGTGTCTGTCTACCCAACCATCCTACCTGTTAATAGTCTGACCAGAAGGAACCAAGATTTGCTTGTTCTTACTGCTTGATTTCTTCCACCTCCACCTCAGCATCTGGAGCACAACCTCAAGTTAATTGTGTGCCCACTTAGGATGTTTGTATTTCACTGTCAGTAACTGTGATCACAGGCAACATAAAAAGACATGCCTAGCCGGGCATGGTGGCGTACTCCTTTAATCCCAGCACTCGGGAGGCAGAGGTAGGAGGATGCCATGAGTTCAAGGCCACCCTGAGACTACATAGTGAATTCTAGGTCAGCCTGTGCTAGAGTGAGACCCTACCTCAAAAAACCAAAAAAAAAAAAAAAAGACATGCCTGCCTGTCCCCTGAACAGAATAACCTCTCATTGATCTGAGAGGCTCAGTACACACATCCTATCCAGGTGTGGTAAGTTGATTTAGGTGTCCCCATAAACTTGTTTGTTCTGAATTCTTGATTCCCCAGCTGATGACAGTTTTGGAATTGGAACCTGGCTGGAGATATGTTTTTGGGGGCGGATTTATGGGTGTTATAGACAGCCTTCCCTTGCCACTGTTTGGCACACTCTCCTGCTGATGTTGGCCAGGAGGTGATGTCCAGCCTCTGCTCATGCCATTTCCCCTGCCATCACGGAGTTTCACCTCAAGTCTGTGATGTGAGCCAGAATAAACCCATTCCTTCCACAAGCTGCTTTTGGTCCGGTGCTTTCTGCCAGCAATGAGAAAGTTGACTGGAATACTAGACAAAGATTAGCAGTGTTTAGATCTAGGCTCTAACAAAATGGAATTTTTTTGTTGTTTTTTTGTTTTTTGTTTTTCGAGGTAGGGTCTCGCTCTAGTCCAGGCTGACCTGGAATTCACTCTATAGTCTCAGGGTAGCCTTGAACTCACTGCGATCCTCCTACCTCTGCCTCCCAAGTGCTAGGATTAAAGGCGTGCGCCACCATGCCCGGCTTCACAATGGAATTTTAAAATTTATTCAATCTATTTACGAGCAGAGAGAGAGAAAATGGGCATGACAGGGCCTCCAACTGCTGCAAATGAACTCTAGATCCATGTGCCATTTTGTGCATCTGGCTATATGTGGGTACTAGGGAATCAAACTCTGGTTGTTGGGCTTTGCAGGCAAGTGCTTTAACCACTGAACCATCTCTCCAGCCCCCAAAGTGGAATTTTTTTTGTTTTGTTTTGTTTTGTTTTTACCACCACGCCCGGCTCCAAAGTGGAATTTTTATTGTAACAAGGGCTGCCTCTCTCCTTGCTCTGTTGACTCCTGTCCTTGGTGGCAATGTTTCCTTGGCGTTTTTGAAACTAAACTTGCATAGATGGTGGTAGTGAAACAGATTTATGGACCTTGCTGCACCTCTGTGATCAGTTTAGCTGCTTACCTGACAGAAGGTGACTCTGCAGCTTAGGGGGGCATCCATTCAGGTAGACAGTCTCTTTAGGGAGCCTGTTCTATGTATGGTGTACCTTGAATACTGTTTGGATGATGTTTGGTGTGTTTTTAATCTCAGGCTGACTGCTCCTTGCCATGAGTGTGGTTCTGAAACACCTTTTCCCTGGCCTCCTTTCCTCCAGATCAAATGATAGATGGTCAAGAAGTATGATTAATTTTAACAATAATTTAGCCGAGTGTGGTGACACACACCTTTAACCCTAGCACTTGGGAGGTAGGATTGCTGTGAGTTCAAATCTCATCCTGAAACTACATAGTGAATTCCAGATCAGCCTGGGCTAGAGCAAAACCCTACCTTGAAAAACTAAACAAACAAAATCTCTCTCACTAACTAAGATAATGCCTTCTGATAGAGTACTTTGGGTTATAAAATCAGTTAGATTCTGTATTGGGCTTTAAAGATTTTCTATCATGAAAACATTTTTTGAACATGCAATACATTAAATATATCTTTCCATACTGAAACATGTCAGTGATGATAAAAACACAGCTGCTGGGCTGGAGAGATGGCCCAGTGGTTAAGGCACTTGCCTGCAAAGCCTAACAACCTGGGTTTGATTCCCCAGTACCCACATAAAGACAGTTGCTCAAGGTGGCGCTTGCATCTGAAGTTTGATTGTAGCAGCTAAGGTACAATAGGAGACACTTACCAGCCCACATGACCAGGACCCATATGAAAGTTGGTAGGGACAGAGAGCTAATCTGGTATATTATAACAGTTAGTACATTTGACAAGTGTGTAAAGTGCTTGTAATTATTTCATGTGCTATTTTTTTTTTCCAGGTTTGACTCAGAAGGACAAGCCTTAGATGGTGTTTCCATCTCTGATCTGAAGAGTGGAGGAGCAGGAGGGATCAACACCAACTGGAAAACTCTATATGAGGTTAAATCCGAGAACCTGGGCCAGGGTGACAAGGTACCTTACATTCCCTTTTCTCTTTATGAATCTCTGGAAAGCACGGGGTGTGTGGAGGGAGTGAGCTTTGAAATCTGCTCTCAGGTGTTAATTCAGAGCTATCATTCTCACCTGGGCCTCTCCTGAGCATTTGCGGCCCAAAGGAATGTGCCAGGCCTCCCTCCACATGATTGCTTTTTTTTTTTTTTCCTTTTGAGTTAGGGTCTTGCTCTAGCCCAAACTGACCTGTAATTCACTATGTAGTCTCAGGGTGGCCTCAAACTCACGGCAATCCTCCTACCTCTGCCTCCCAAATGCTGGGATTAAAGGCGTGCGCCACCACGCCCAGTGTGATTGCTTTTTTTATAGTTGACTTTGTCTTAGTTACTGTGCACTGATTTAGTGTCCCTGCCAGAGTGAAGAGGCTGCACCGGGAGTGTGTATGGACCCCTGTGTGCTGAGGCAGAAGACTGTAAAGAACTCCGAGATTTAAAAAAATATATCCATATTATTTACTTGAAAGTAGAGAGAGAGAATGGGTGCAGAACTCCAGACACTTGCTCCACTTTGTGTATCTGGCTTTACATGGCACTGGGGAATCAAGCTCATGCCATCAGGCTTTGTAAGCAAGTGCTTTTAACCACTGAGCCATCTCTCCTGCCTGAACTAAGTTTTTTTTTTTTTTTTTGGTTTTTCGAGGTAGGGTCTCGCTCTAGTCCAGGCTGACCTGGAATTCACTCTTTAGTCTCAGGGTGGCCTCGAACTCATGGCAATCCTCCTACCTCTGCCTCCCAAGTGCTGGGATTAAAGGCGTACGCCACCACGCCCGGCTTGAACTGAGATTTTGAAGTGTTAGTAGCTATCCTTTGCATAGTGATGTAAACTAACCTTGGTCTGTGTTACTTTTCTAACTGTTGTTACAAATACTAATGCTCACATATCACAAAGATTGTTTTTTGAGCCAAGTGTTGTTCAGGCTTAGTGTTGGGCCCAAGTAGTTCCCATGTGCCTCAGCTTTTCCCGGGCTGAGAATCGCTCTTATGCTGACAAGATGGCCTTGGTGTTAGTTACATCTTTCTTTCAGTGTGTAATGACCCTCCTCCCATGGTGCTCTAACCTGAATTCTGTCAACAGTTGAATTTTTTTTTCTGTTATGCTCCCTAAATACATATTCCTGCTCCTTCATTGTCGTCATATACAATATAGGTTTTATTCCTTACTGTCTCATTTCACTATACACCCCTATCCATCATTTTTGTCAGCAGAAACTCACAATGTTATTACATAGCATCTTGAGAAAAGATGGATCTGTGTTGTCCCATCAGGAATGGTCACCCACATTCCTGGGGTGTTTTATCTTTAGGTCTGAACCTAAAGACCAACAGTGTTCTCTATCAGAATTGGACATACAGAATACCTGTCTGTACCTGGACTTTCAAATTGTGCTTTGAGTCTGAACATGACCTGAAAAGACAGAAACTCTGTAGGCATTCTCCTAAGAGAGTTATTTTTTCTATATAGCTTCACCCCCATCTCTGATAAAGTTGATCTCAGGGACTTGTGCATTCTAGTAAAGCACTCTGCCCTAGCCCAAGCTCTTTAAATATCCTCATTTTTGCCTCTTTTGGTCTGAGATGCCAGGAGACCCAGAAGTCCCTAGTTCCACTTTGAATTCAGGATGCACCAGAGAAAACTACTTCCTGGCAATACTGAGCAGATACCATAAAACAAATCAGCTGAGAGCTTTTTGGGAGTGGGTGTTAAAAGGCAAAACAAATATCCATACAAAGCCCCCATGCATGGCTTAGTCCTTGCTGGATATACTCGCCAGTTTCTTCTCTAGAAGCCACAGGTCTTGTTCATGGATATTTTTGCATTTTCCTAAAGTGGATTCAGACTAGGGGCTAGCAGGTGAGGCCATGAGCTAAATCCAGACAACTTCCTATAATTACTAATAAAGTTTTATTGGAACACAGCCACCTTCCGTCTTCATGTTTTCCATGGTTCTTGCCCCACAATGGCAGGTTTGAGGATGTATAGCAGAGTGCCAGCTGAATGAATCAAGCCAGAAGTATTTACTCTGTGACTTTTTGAGGAAAAACTTGCTTGTCTCTAAACAAAAATCAAGGTGGATCTATGCCCTAGAAATCACTGTTCTTATCTTTTTGTTAGAGGAATGGTTGATTATAGTCATATTGAATATTTAAAAAATTTTGTGTGTTTCCAGGTATGGTGACACACACCTTTAATTTCAGTACTCAGGAAGCAGAGGTAGGAGGATTGCTGTGAATTCAAGGCCACCCTAAGACTACATAGTAAATTCCAGGTCAGCCTGGGCTAGAGCCAGCCCCTACCCCAACCCCTCCCCCCAAAATATTTATTTATTTGCATATGTACATGCATGTGTAGACACGCCAGGGTCTCTTGTTGCTACAAGCATGCTTGGAAAGCTTTGCAAGCAAGGACCTTTAACCACTAAGCCATCTTCCCAGAGCCCCCACATTGGATTCCTATCTATGGCCTTTGGGAGAAACAGGAAGATCAAGTCTTTGTCTTTGATGTCATTTTCAAGCAAAGGAAAACCATTTCAGTTTCAATTAACTATTGTGTTTTATGGAGTATAGCTCTTTATTAATAAGGACTTACGTGCTTGAGAACTTGGTTGGTCACCTTCATGGGTTTATATGTAGCACATGTGATTTCTAAAACTACAGCATGGGAGCTAGAACACACATGTGTGTGCAAGGGAAACTTTGAGCTGCCCATTCCATTCCTTGGTGTAAGCTTGACGCTGTAGGTCTCACTGGCGTCCTTTTCTCCTGCAGGCGGACTATTTCAGCTCCGTGGCAACAGTGGTGTATCTTCGCAAAGATAACTGTATGTACCAGGCCTGCCCAACTCAGGATTGTAATAAGAAAGTGATTGACCAGCAGAATGGATTATACCGCTGTGAGAAGTGTGACCGGGAATTTCCCAATTTCAAATATCGCATGATCTTGTTAGTAAGTAAATGTGTAAATGAACTCTGCGGTGTTTATTGATTTGCTACCATGTGCCAGACGCTGGACATAAACCAGCAGAACCAAGATGACTCCTGGTGGGAGCTTGCGGATGAGCAAGTGCTAAAGAGCCTCTTACTGCTCTATAAAGAAGGAAGCCAGGGGCCTTCCACTCAGCTGAAATATCAGTCACTTTTCTGCTACTGAAAGCCTTTTTTATGCCTGAAAGCTGCGTTGAGATCCTGTAGCTGCTCTTGGTACTTGCCTGCTGTTAGGAAGATACATTAATTTGAAATAACATTCCTGGAGTTGCATTGTTTTGGGTGTGCTTTGGTAGTATTTTTCTTTCTTTCTTTTTTTTTTTTTTTTTTTTGGTTTTTCGAGGTAGGCTCTCACTCTAGCCCAGACTGACCTGGAATTCACTCTATAGTCTCAGGGTAGCCTTGAACTCACTGCAATCCTCCTACCTCTGCCTCCTGAGTGCTGGGATTAAAGGCGTGTGCCACCACGCCCGGCTTTTTTCTTGTTTTTGAGACAAGGTTTGACAGTGTAACCCAGGCTGCCTCACACTTGCATTAATCCTCCTGCCCCAGTCTTCTGAGAGTTGGGATTATGGGCGTGAATTTAGATTGTTTCTTTCTGTTTCAGAATCCTGTAAAATGAGCGGTGTAGTTTTATGGAATGATAGAGGTACAGGAAATATGTACTCTCCTATTTTATTAGAAGCTGGTTTTTCAGTCATATATCAAAAGCCTTAAGAATGCTTCTGTTTTCTAACAAAGTAGCCACCTGGAGAAAGTTACAGCTGTGTACAATAGTCTGTTACACTGGTGTTTAAGTGTGTATATTTTACTAGTTTTTTATTGAATATTTATAGTAGAGAACTATGAAGGCCTTAGACTTTACTACTTACCATTTGGTAGTTTCAGTGGTTATAATGTTTGAAAACAATTTCTAATGAAGACTGCTAAGTGATAAAAGTACATACTCAGGCATTATTAATTAGAAATAGGAAATGTTAAAAGATGTGTTTTATATACTTTAAATTTTTTATTTACAAGTAGAGAAGAGAGAGAGAAAAATATAGATAATGGGCACACCAGTACCTCTAGCCACTGAATGTGAACTCCAGATACATTCACCACTTTGTGCATCTGGTGGGTACTGGGGAATTGAACCTGAGTCATTAGACTTTCCAGGCAAGCGCCTTAACCACTGAGCCATTTCTTCAGGCCCTATATATTTTTTTAATCAAAATGTTTTTTTACTGAGTATTAAAATACTATCTCATT
>PVHP010026980.1:0-24231 GCA_004024765.1 Zapus hudsonius | reverse complement strand
CTACCACTGGTCCCCTTGCTATTCTTCCAACATGCCAAGCACGCTCTTGCCTTGGGTCTTTACCCTAAGCTGATCCTTTTTCAAACTTTCACAACTCATCACAGAGGCCTTTGAGTGGCCACTACACCCCCCCACCCCACGAAACCCAAGATATTTTTCTAACCACTACCATTATTTGTTAATCATTACACTTATGAGTTTACCAATTTAGTAGCTACCTCCTCCATCCCAACCTAAAACTAACTTAGGGTGGCAAAAGACTTCATTTGTGGAGTAAATATTTATCATTTGTTCAGGAGCTGTCTAGGTAAAGGAGTAAACAAAACGCCTGTCTTCAGGGGAGCAGAAAGACAGAATTAAACAAGGGAAAAATCATATAGTGTGCTAGAGAAGTGCTATGGAGAATTAATGAGGGGAGAGCAATGAATAGTTAAATGGATGGGGTGCTTTCATTTTAATACAACAACCAGGGAAGGCATTGCTGACATTTGAACAAGGAGGTAGATAATGGGCCATGGTACCATCTGGGAAAACAGGCCAGGATGACAGCTAGAATGAAATTTGTGGGCTTGATTGAAGATACCCTTCAATTAAAAACAAGGGAGGCCAGTGCAGCTGAAGGAACAGGCAAATGGTAAGAGATAGGGTTAGGAAAGTGATGGGGCTGATTTTGGGGGACCTCTGGGCATGACAGAGATTTTGGCTTTTACTGGGAATGGAGTGGCAGCCATGAACAGATTAGGAGTAGTAAAGGGATATGATCCAATTAAAATTTTAACCGCCGTCTACCTGCTGTGTGCAGAAAGGACTGTTGAAGGAGTGAAGGTTTTGAAAGTGGCGACACTTGGGAGGAGATAATGTTACAGCTCATGCCAGAGGTTCTGGGGGAAGAAATGGTGGTGGGAGGAGAGGATCAGACTCCAGCAGTGACAAGAGGCAAGGCCAATGTTACATGTAAGGGATAAGCAGCTATAGGGCAGTGGATGTGTGAGTGGGGCAAGAGCAGATATGGTGCTCCTCAGTGTCCCCATGTCTGCATCTGTGTTGTGTGTCTGTCTGCATCTCCGTCTCCCCAGCTTCCCTGAAGGACCCGACCGGCTCCATGCCATCAAGGAGCAGCTGATCCTGGAGGGCCTCCTGGATCGCTGTGTGTCCTTTCAGGTGAGACCCCCCCAGCCAACGCTGGGGAGAGGGCAGGGAGCTGGAAGGATCTGGGCATGCTCTGTGCTTTATCCCTGTACTTTCATGTCTCCTCAGGCCCGGTTTGCTGAGAAGCAGGAGCTGATGTTGATTCATAGGTGAAAGCTTGGGTGCTTGGTAGGGTGGGGAGGGTCCCATGGAACAACCAGGGCAGACTGAATGCTTTGGGAGGGAATTCCATAGATTCTGTATCCAGCCTTGGATCTGTTTTTTTTAGTTGATGGTGTATGTATGGGCAGAGTGATCAGGAGGGTCCTTGTGGGCAGCAGGAACCCAGAATAAGAGGCCTTTGTGCAGTTGCACCTCATAGAAAGATAGTTTAACAGAGGGAGTATTGGAATTGAGCTCTGGAGACAAAAGCGGGTAATCAGTGAAATGAAGGAATAGACAGCTGGAAAAGTCTTGCCTAAGGCTTGGAAGTAGGATTTGGGTGGCTAGAGCAGGGAAATAAAGATATGACTGGAGAAAAAGGGAATTAAGGATATAACGGACTGTGTTCTATATCCTAGTTGCTCCCCCAAGTTGACAGTGAAGGAGGACTTGATTTGACTAGAGGTCTGATGTGTAGGGGCACAGCTAGGGAGGGGACAGAGCTCTAAATCCCATCCCCCATCTGTGTCCCCAGCTTGGAATACATTGATCTGATGGAGACAACTCAGTACATGACTGAAGGAGAACTCCGCATTCTAGCAGACACCTATGACTCCGTTTATCTGCATCCAGTATGGATAAGAACTGTGGGATCAGGGACTGGCAACAATCCTGGTTTCTCCCATACCCATGCCTACCCCACACTGGGGAGAAATTGAGCAGATAGTCTAGTTCATCTCTCTCTCTCTCTCTCTCTCTCTCTCTCTCTCTCTCTCTCTCTCTCTCTCTCTCTCTCTCTCTCTCTCTCTCTCTCTCCAGAATTCATACTCCTGTGCCTGCCTAGCCACAGGCTCAGTCCTCAGGCTGGTAGATGCAGTCCTTAGATCTGAAATCCGGAATGGTATGGCCGTCATCAGGTAGGACACTCCAGCATTTGATGACATATTTTTAAAAAGTCCTTTCCCCAGTGGTGACACAAGCCTATAATCCTAGCACTTGGGGAAGGGGAGGGGGAAGCAGAAGGATCAGGAGTTAAGGCTAGCATTGGCTATATGGAACCTTGTCTCAAAAAAAAAGCCCCTCAAATGTAAAATGTGTTGATCTGGTAAAAAGGCACAAAGGGGGCTATAATAAAAAGTCTCCCCCCCTCACCTTGTTGCCGGTACACTAGTTTCCTCTACTGGGAGTTATTGTAATCAGTGATTCCCATGTCCTCCCACCAGTAGTTTTATTCCAGGAATGAGTATCACAGCCTATTGATTTGAAAGTACCTATTGTTTCCTATCTGGAACATCTTGAAATTCAGATGCAACAAATAAACTGTGACATCTCAGAATTTAATCAGGAGCACTTTCTGCTTTGTTGTTGGCATATGAAGTTATGGAACATCTCGTCACAGCTGACTTCCTGGAATTGATGAAATGCAGAAGATAGTCCCCCCCACACACACACTGCCTCAATTTTTAACCACCAGTGATAGTGAGCACATGATGTACTCTCTTGAAGACCAAGCATTGTTCACTTACGTGTTTTGGAAAGCTTTTTCTAACATTGTATAGGTTATATCTGAATGAGATGCCATTGGATACATGCACTTTGAAGTTAATCACTTCCCTGCTTATGGTTCCTTTGGTTTTTCACAATTGTTTGATGTTTAAAGCAAATATCATAGTAAAGATAGTAGAACATTTATAAACATGTCACCTTAGCTCATAAGCTAAATCCATGCCAAGTGGGTACATGGATAACTTGAGTCAACATTATTAAATCTCCTTTGAATAGAGTTTTAGATTGGGGTGGTGAGGGTTCAAGGGCTGTAGTTTCTCAATTCCTAGCAGATTTGCAGTTTCAACACTGGAAGTAATGATGACCCAAAATTAGGGGAGCAAGGGAGGGTCATCTCTGTAGAGGAGGACTCCCAAGTCTGCAACCTTTCCCTGTCCTGCCCAGGCCTCCTGGACACCATGCCCAGCGTAGTCTTATGGATGGGTATTGCATGTTCAATCATGTGGCTGTGGCTGCCCGCTATGCTCAAAAGAAACACCGCATTCAGAGGTCAGCAGCACACAACTGATGTGATGGGGATGGCATCGGGTGGGGTACCCTGGTCTGGGCTAATCCTCCAGATTCCTCTTGGTCCCCTGACACAGATTCCCCTTTCTTCTGCTTACAGGGTCCTTATTGTGGATTGGGATGTACACCATGGTCTGGGAACACAATTGGCCTTTGAGCAGGACCCCAGGTACACCTGAAGTCCTACCTTACATGCTAGACTCCCAATGACCTCTAATCCTCAGATCTAGCCTTAGGGGCCAGGAAGGAAGGGAGGGCATTCACACTTATTTGGACTGCCTGGACAAGGAAGTATACTAATTCCAAGTATGTTTGCTATTTTTTTTTTTGAGCTAGGGTCTCACTCTAACCCAGGCTGACCTGGAACTCACTCTATAGTTTCAGGCTGGCCCTGAATTCACAGCAATTATCCTACCTCTGCCTTCTGAGTTCTGCGACAAAAGGCCTTCACCACCACACCCAACAAAGAGAGAGTGAGCACACCAGGACCTCTAGCCCCTGCAAAGGAACTCCAGATGCATGAGCCACCTTGTGCATCTGGCTTTACGTAGGTACTGGGGAATCAAGCTTGGGTCCTTAGGCTTTGTAGGCAAGTGCCTTAACCACTGAGTCATCTCTCCAGTATTGTTTACTGTCTTGTAACCACTCTGAGGAGGGGCTGTTGAGTTCCCATTTTATGGATAGGGAAACTGAACCTTACAGGTGTCAGGGTCACATAAAAGTAGAAAAGATGAGGTTTGGCCCACAATTATTTGGTGATTATATTCACTGTTTACCCTTGTACTAGAGTAGACATCAAAATAATAATTTTTATCAGTGATGATAGTGCTACAGAGTATTGTTAAAAAATAAAATAGGGGGCTGGAGAGATGGCTCAGTGGTTAAGGCATATGCCTGCAATGCTTAAGGACCTAGGTTTAATTCCTAAGTATCCATGTAAAACCAGATGCACAAAGCGGTGCATGCATCTGGAGTGGCTGGAAGCCCTAGCAATTCATTCATTCATTCATTCATTCTCTCTCTTCTTGCAAATAAATAAATAAAATATTTTTTAAAATAAAATAAGAGCTGGAGAGATTGCTCAGCAATTAAGGCATTTGCCTGTAAAGCAGAAGGTCCTGAGTTTGATTCCTCAGTACCTACATAAAGCCAGATGCACAAAGTGACAAATCCATCTGGAGTTGGTTTGCAGCCACTAGAGGCCTTGGCACCACCCATATATTCTCTCTCCCTCCCTCCCACGCTCTCTCTGCAAATAAGTAAAAACACTTTTAAAAACAAATAAAATAGGGGCTAGAGAAATGGCTCAGCAGTTAAAGGCACTTGTTTGCAAAGCCTGGCAGCCCTGGTTCCATTCCCCAGTACCCACATATAAGCCAGATGCCCAAAGTAGTGTATGTATCTGGAGTTCATTTACAGTAGCTGGAGGCCCTGGCACACTCATATTCACTCTCCCTCTAGCTGCCTCTTTCTTCTTTTTTTTTTTTAAACTTGTGGATAATGTTCTTTTTTTTGGTTAATATTTTGTTTATTCATTTTCAAGCGGAGAGAGAGAGAGAGAGATCACTAGGGCCACCACCTTGTGGGTCTGGCTTATGTGGGTCCTGGGGAATTGAACCCAGGGCCTTAGGCACTGGAGGCAAGTACCTTAACCGCTGAGCCATCTCTCCAGCCCTTAGCTGCCTCTTTCTGTCTCAAGTAAATAAATAAATAAATAAAATAGGAACCTGGTAAGATGACTCAGCAGCTCTGATGGCCCTGGTTCAATTCTCCAGTACCCACCTAAATCCAGATACACAAAGTGGTACATGTGTCTGAAGTTCATTTTTAGTGGCAATATACCTGCCTTGTGCTCACTTGCACTTTTTCTCTCCTTGTGAATATCGTTTAAAATAAAAGAGTGCGAGTGAAGCTCAGTGGTAGAGCATATGCTTAGCATGCATGAGGCCCTAGTTTTGATCCCCAGGATAAAAACACAATTAAATTGCCAATCTTGGTGTCACATGCCTTTAATCCCAGCACCTGGAAGGCCGAGGTAAGAGGATTGCTGTAAGTACAAGGCCAGCTAGGGACTACAGAGTAAGTTCCAAGACAGCCTGGGCTATAGTGAGACCC
Source organism: Zapus hudsonius (assembly GCA_004024765.1). Classification (NCBI taxonomy): domain Eukaryota; kingdom Metazoa; phylum Chordata; class Mammalia; order Rodentia; family Dipodidae; genus Zapus; species Zapus hudsonius. The sequence continues at coordinate 18,753 of PVHP010026980.1, read as the reverse complement.
TACCTTAAAAAACAAACATATGTATATAGTAGAAATGTCTAAAGAGTCCTCCAAAATTCCTGTTACCTAAAAAATAACTTACCAGTTTACATTATAACTTCACAGGCTTTTAATATATGTATAAATATTTATTGTTATTAGTAGCACACACAGTCAGTGGGATAATCACCCACATAATCATTGGCAACTTTATTTCATGTACTTGCATACTGGGGACACTTCTACATATTAGTGTTATAAATGCATGTCATCCTTTATGAGAGTATTCCATTGCATGGCTGGAACTCTGGTCATTTAATCCTGAGACATTAAATGAGTAGACCCAATAGCTCTTGGGGACTTAGACCTGAGTCTAGAATTGGTTGGTCACCAAGTGGGCAGCAATATTTACTGACAGATGGGTTCCAGTGGGAGACTAAGTGAATGAATAGGAACATTGGTAAATCAATAGAAGCATTAATGAATGAAAAGGAAAAGATGAATGAAAGGAAGGGTAAATTAATAGAAGAATGGAGGTATGAATTGAGAATTGGTGAGAGTGCTGGAGAGATGGCTTAGCAGTTATGGTACTTGCCTTCAAAGCCCAATGGCCTGGGTTCAATTCCCCAGTACCCATGGGAGCCAGATGCACAAAGTAGTGCATGCATCTAGAGTTCATTTGCAGTGACTAGAGGCCATGGTGCACCCATACTCTCTGTCTGTCTGTCTGCCCGCCTGCCTGTCTCTGTTTCTATTAGCAAATAAATTTTGAAAAAGAATTGGTGAGAAAATAAGTGGGTGAAAGAACGAATGGGGGTGAAGGAGATGGCTCAGTGCTTAAAGGCGCTTGCTTCTAAAGTCAGCCAGCCTAGATTCGATTCCCCAGCACTCATGTAAATCCAGACACAAAAAGTGGCACAAGCTGCTTCCTGGCATTTATTTGCAATGGAAGACCTCCTGGCACACTCATACATACAAATAAATAAAAATATTTTTCAAAGAATGAATGAATGGTTGATAGGAGAAAATATATGTGGTTGAATAAGCTGCGACATCTATGATTTGGGAGTATTGGGTTTGATTTTTTTTCTCCAACTCCTTTTTTTCTATGCTGAAGATTGAAGCCAGGGTCTCACAAACTAGGCATTCCTCCATCTCTTCTTTTCTCTGCCCCTAGTGTCCTCTATTTCTCCATCCACCGCTATGAACAGGGTCGATTCTGGCCCAACCTTAAGCCCTCTGACTGGTCCACCATAGGTTTCGGCCAAGGCCAAGGATATACCATCAACGTGCCTTGGAACCAGGTAAGTGAGTGCCTGCCAACCCAAAGTGAGGACTTGCCCTGTCCTCCCACTGTCTCAGGGAGCGTGGCTCACTGTCCTGTCATGCCTTTGTGTGTCTACAGGTGGGGATACGGGATGCTGACTACATTGCTGCTTTCCTGCATATCCTGCTGCCAGTTGCCTTTGAGGTCCAGAGGATCTGAAGAATTTGGGGGTGAGGGGCAACATTAAGGGATGTTTCATGGAGACAAGTGGTCTCACATAATCTGGTTCCTTCCTCAGTTCCAGCCTCAACTGGTCCTAGTAGCTGCTGGATTTGATGCTCTCCAAGGGGACCCCAAGGTAAGGCAGACTCCCTAGGGTGGCAAGTAGGCAAAAGGGTCTGCACTGAGTCACCTTCCATGTCTCCTCAGGGAGAGATGGCTGCCACTCCAGCAGGATTCGCCCAGCTAACCCACCTTCTCATGGGTCTGGCAGGAGGCAATTTGATTCTGTCTCTGGAGGTGAGTGGCCCACTTACATCTTAGCCTGTGAATCCTGGAGGGCTTAAGAACAGAGATTTTGGGCTTTTGAAGTGCAGCTCAGAGGTAGAATGCTTACCTAGAATATACAAGGGATTCCATCCCCAGAACCACAAAAAGCAAAACCAGAACTGTCACATACACACGAAGTTCCTGTCAAAGCATTTCCATATCACAGTTGTTTGTGCCTCTGCTTTCTTTATATCAAATGGGCAAAATGGGCCAGACATGGTGGCACACACCTTTAATCTCAGCACTCGGGAGGCAGAGGTAGGAGGATTTCCGTGAGTTTGAGGCCAGCCTGAGACTACGTAGTGAGTTCCAGGTCAGCCTGGGCTAGAGTTTAACCCACAAGCTCGAAGAAAAAGAAACGGGCAAAATATTCATTGTAATCACCTCACAGTGAAGTAACCCTTGAAGTTCCTTGTTGCTTGGCATACAGTATATACTCCAGTATTATTGTTATTGTCAGTATTCCTCCCTGGGGAAGTCTGGCCTTCTGTTCAACCTCCTAATAACTCCTTCCCCAGGGTGGCTATAACCTCCATGCCCTGGCTAAGGGTGTCAGCGCATCACTCCACACCCTTCTTGGAGACCCTTGCCCCATGCTGTTGAACCCTGGTGCACCCTGCCCCAGGTGAGCCTGGTTGGAACATGTAAAAGGAGAGCCCTAACTACCCACCTCGGGGCCTTGTCATCACATTTCTGCTTCTTCTGCCCCCAGTGCTCAGACTTCACTGTGCTGCACTCTGGAAGCCCTTGAGCCCTTCTGGGAAGTCCTTGTGAAATCAGGTAGGAGGTGGGGAATGGGCATGATATAGGCTAGGCTGTGGGGACATGTTCTTCCTGATCCCCCCTTTCTCTTCTGGGCTGCCTTGATGGGGAGGACTAGGCCCTCTCTTACCTGGGTGGGTTTCAAGCCAACCCACACCTTTGCTGTTTGCATCATAATTGGGAAGTAGGGTGATCTGAGCTCTCCTTGTAGTTGAGACACTGGAGGAAGATGTGAAGGAAGAGAAGACCGAAGAGGAAGAGGAACAACTCTGGGAAAGTGCTGCACTGCCAATGGAGACTTGGCCAATGCTGCAGAAGCGCACTGGCCTGGTCTATGATGAAAAAATGATGAGTCACTGCAACCTGAGGGACAGGTATGCACTCAAGGGCTGGGATGAGTGGTGGGCTCACTCCCCTCAGGCACTAAGACCCTGGCTCTGCTCCTTCCCCCCCCCACTAGCCACCACCCTGAGACACCCCAGCGCATCCTGCGGATCATGTGCCACCTGGAGGAGCTGGGCCTCGCTTCACGCTGCCTCATCATTCCAGCGCGACCAGCCACACATGCTGAGCTGCTCTCCTGCCACAGGTCAGACACTGTGCCAAGGATAGGCAAGCCACAGTGGCAGCAGAGCTCTGGAGATGGAGTCTGGGGCTCCTCTCCAAAGTGGGTGGGTGGAGACCCCACCCAGAGGAGTCTTAAGTTATTGTCTGGGTGTGGGGCTAAAGTTTGGAAGGGTATTTGTTTTGTAAGTATTCCTCTCTGTGCCTCTAGTGCTGAGTATGTGGAGCGTCTCCAGGCCACAGAAAAGATGAAAGCCCAGGAGCTACACCGTGAGGGTGCCAACTTTGACTCCATCTACATCTGCCCCACCACATTTACCTGTGCACAGCTTGCCGCGGGTGCTGCCTGTCGCCTCGTAGAGGCTGTACTCTCAGGAGAGGTGCGTTCTCTCTGGTTGCTAGGGCAATTCAGCTCAGGAGAGGAGGTCCTGGGTCAATAGAGGCCACCTGCTACTTAAGTCTCTGAGACAGTTGAACAGCACTTGGAGAGTCCCTGCTCTCCGGCAGATTAGTAAAGGGGATAGGAGAAAGGGAAGAAAAGAAAGAAAGAGTGCAAGTGTGAGGGCCAGGGATCCAGCCTTACTCCATCCTCTTCTCCACAGGTTTTGAATGGAATTGCGGTGGTGCGTCCCCCAGGACACCATGCAGAAAAGGATGCGGCTTGTGGTTTCTGTTTTTTCAACTCTGTGGCTGTGGCTGCTCGCCGTGCCCAAGCCATTGCTGGACGTGCCCTGCGGTAAGGACTCCTTGGAGGTGCATCCTGCCCCCTACTGAGAGGCTGCCTTCCTGTAAACATCCTCAGAGACCCACCCAAGATAATTTAAAAGATCAAGTTTACAACAAAACCTAACCCTCACAACTGGTTAGCACATTCCCCAAAAAGTACCAAGCAGGGTTATCTCAGTGTCTACCCTGCTAGGACCCCCAGCTTGTGGCGCCCAGGCACTTAATAAGCCAGGATCCAAGGTTCTATGCTAGTATTACTGACCCCTAACAGTCAGCCCAACAGAACCGAGGCATAGGCACTTATTCCAAAAGACCCAGAATCTAGCACATGATACTTGGCCAGTTAAGCCTGGGGCCCAATTCCCTACTCATTCCCCAGAAGATCCTAGGACCCAGCCCTGAGCACTTACTCAGGCCCTTAGTAAAGCCATTAGGACTCAGGGTGAGGCTTTTATCCTTATAAAGATAGCCAGTGCTTCCCCAATAGACGGGGTTTTGCTACCAGCCACAAATACTTCTGCAGACCCCAGGAGTCTAGCCATAGACTAGGGAGCAAGTATCCCAAGTTACTAAGGAGTTGTTCCCTCCCCAGGATCCTGATCGTGGATTGGGATGTCCATCATGGTAATGGAACTCAGCACATGTTTGAAGATGACCCCAGGTGAGGGCCTGGGTGGCTTGGGGCAAGAATATGGTGGAGGAAGGTGCTGAGCCATGTTACAGGGGTGCTTGGAATCCCTAACTAGCCACAGTCCCTTTCTCATTCTGTCCTCTCTCCGGCAGTGTGTTATATGTGTCCCTTCATCGATATGACTGTGGCACCTTCTTCCCCATGGGAGATGAGGGTGCCAACAGCCAGGTAGGCCGGGCTGCGGGCATAGGCTTCACTGTCAACGTGCCCTGGAATGGGCCCCGCATAGGTGATGCTGACTACTTGACTGCCTGGCATCGTCTGGTGCTTCCCATTGCCTATGAGGTAAGACTCCAGTTGCTATGTGACACCTGTGCACATGGCAGTAACATGTCTGCTTCCTCATTATGTGTTTCTGACTGCCCAGTGGCTGATCATGGGAGACAGCCTACGAGTGGCTCTGTGAGGCTGTTGGGGCAGGGGTGACTGTGATGGCCTTGTGAATCTATGTGACGGCACATATGCCTTCATGGGAATGCTTTCTTTGTATGACATTTTGTGTATGAGGCACTGTCTTTCCTGTGTGTCACATGGATATGCCATGGCCCACTTGGCATGTCTTATATGTCTGCCATCATAGGTGCCTTGAGTGCATGGGTGCCTGTGAGTGAGGTTGTCGCTGGAACTGTGTTTACAAGAGAGGCAAGGGATTGGATATGTCTGTGATGCTACACAGGTGGCTATCAATCCCCTTTCTGTGTGATAGGTGTGAGATTTTATGTCACTGGATGTTGCTCTCTTGTGACAGTCTGACAAGCTCTGAATGTGGGAGGATAAGTAATTGGGCCCACCTGTTTTGTGAGTCTCTCTGACAGCTCTCACTGGGAGTTGGCCTAGCTCTGTGTGTGCTTGGGGGGGGAGTGGCAACGGCATGTGTGTGAATAGCTTAGTGAGGAGTGAGGGCATAATTGTGCACACCACTCTGCAAGCCTGGGTGTGAAGATGTGCTTTTCGATCTGTGTGCTTATCTGACTGCACAGGTGGCTGAGACCACCGTGTGTGTGTGTGTGTGTGTGTGTGTGTGTGTGTGTGTGTGTGTGCAAGTGCCTGCCTCCTGAGGCATAACTGTGTGCATGTGACCATTGTGTGTATGGTGATTGTATGCATATGACCGTGACGTGTATAAGAGTAATTGTATATTATTGTCCCCTCTAAAGAAAGCAAGTGTATGTGCATAAGTTTAGTGTGATTTGCAGTCCTGTCTGATTGTGCAGAGGGGTGACACATACATATTATGAGTGTATAAAAGCCTGTATCATATGCATTTATGTCTTGTGTTTGACCCTGAGAGAGCGAGACCATGCCCCTGTCTATCCATTTCTCATGTCACTGCCTTTTGACATCTGAGTTTCCATATTGCCTTGTCTGTGACTCATATCTGTCTTATGATTTACCTCATGTCCCCTTCTGTCCACTTGTATTAGCTCCTCACACTGAGTCTGTGTTTGGTATGTCCTTGACTTTACAGTCTCTGTCTGTGTCACTGTTCCTAGATCCTAGTGCATTTCTTCGGCTCCTCACTTTCAGGTCTCTGGTTCTGCATCTCCTGGTCTTCCTATCTCTGACTTGCATCTCCATGCTTTCATTTGTCTTTGTCTCCATCTTTTACTGACTACTTGAGCCCTCCTCCTCATGCCTAGGTGTCTCTTCTCTCCTTTCCTCAGTTTAACCCAGAACTGGTGCTGGTCTCAGCTGGCTTTGATGCTGCAAAAGGGGACCCACTAGGGGGATGCCATGTGACACCTGAAGGGTATGCCCACCTCACCCATCTGTTGATGGGCCTTGCCAGTGGACATGTTATCCTTATCCTAGAGGTAACTCTCTTGGTCTTCTTCCCATGGTGGGAGGGTAGTTTGGAAAGGTTGATTGTTGGTCAGAGCAGTTTCCTAAAATCTTCTTTGAGTACAGATCCATCTGGTACTGTTGGCACATACTATGCATTAGTAAGGACCGTATCCATAGTATTAGCAGCTTTAACTGAGCAGTCACCATGTGCAAAATACTCTTGGCAGCACTTTATGTGTAGTAGTGGCTGGGAAAGCAACACTGAGAGGCAGTCATGATCAAGGGAGATAGCTATGTGTGTAGTACATGCCTAAAACCCCAACACTTGGGAGGTAGAGACAAGAGAATCTGTAGTTCAAGGTCATTCTCAGCTACATAATGAGTTCAGGGCCAGCCTGGGCTACATGAGAATATGTCACAAAAAGTCAAAAAAATCAGGGATCTGAAGCACAGAGTGGAATAGTAACTAACCTGAAGTCACACATTTAGTAACAGCAGGATTGTTGGGCATGGTGGTGCATGTCTATTAATCCCAGGACTCTGGAGGTAGAGGTAGGAGGATTGACTTGAGTTTGAGGCCACCCTGAGACTACATCATGAGTTCCAGGTCAGCCGGGGCTACAGCAAGACCCTACTTCAAAAAAACAAAATAATAATAATCAATAAATAAATAATAACAGCCAAATTAAGGCTTGAACACAGGCAGCCCCGCTCTGGGGTTTGTTCTTTTCACTACTACTTGAACTGCTCCGACCAAGTTATAGGTCAGTAAATTCCCTGACCTTTGGTAAATAACTCAGTGCCCCATCTCTGTGCCTGGGTTTCCTGTCTGCAAGATAGGGCTAGTTCATCAGAGACGAGTTCTTGGCATATGGTGTACACTGTTAAAGGCGCTCTTTCTTACTGTTAGGCATTGTGCTGACATTACCTTACCCTTCTCAGCAAAAGTCTGTGTTCATTATTTTATACACGAGGACAGTAACACAAAAAAATTAAACTGGCTTGCAAAAAGCCTACCATATAGTAAGACTATTTTATCAACCCAGGTTCAAATACCAGTATTGCCTCTTCAACTGTTGTGACCTCAAGCCATTTAACCACACTGAACCTTGGTTTCCTTATTGTGAAAAGAGTAGAAACTGGAATTTCTGTAGAGAAAGTTCAAGTTAGGAGATTGTGTAGAAACACTAGTTGTTCTTGCGCTTCGTCAGGACAGAGCCTTTATTTGGATTCACAATGCTTTTCTTTTTTTTTTTCCAAGTTTTTTCGAGAGTTTCACTATAGCCCAGGATGACCTGAAACTCTCTCTGTAGTCCCAGGTTAGCCTTGGACTCACAGTGATCCTCCTACCTCTGCCTCCTGAGTGCCTCCTCCTGTGTGCTGCCACCATGCCAGGCTTCACAATGCATATCTTATATAGGTCAGATCAGTTATTTATGTAATGTGAGACCAGGGCATGCTGTACAATGTGAAAACAAGCATGGGAGCAAGTTCCTGGACAGATTGAGCACCTGCGGTTGTATTAATTGTGCTAGTGTACACAAAATATTTAAGAGACTTTTGCATTCAGCAAACAAAATAAATTAATTATTATTAATGCTATTATCAATATTGTTATCTTGCACTTGACAACACAGTTTGCTTTCCACAAGCGTCTCTCACAGTGAGTGCAGCCCATCTTACACATGTGTTAACTCATTTGTTCCTGGGAGCACACTTCACTCCAGACTTTAGGGCCCTGGAGCAAGGAGAAAGGGCAGTTGGAATGTCAGGACATCTGACCCTCCATATTCCCTGATGAATCCTCATTGTACTCTTCCCTCCCCTTTTCTTTAACAAAGGGTGGATACAACCTAGCATCTATCTCTGAGTCTATGGCTGCCTGTACCCACTCCCTCCTTGGAGACCCACCACCCCTGCTGCCTTTGATACAGCCCCCACAACAAGGAGCCCTGGCCTCAATCAATGACACCATCCAAATCCATCGCAGATACTGGCGCAGTTTGCGGGTCATGAGTGAGTGGACATGGGAGATTGGATGCAAGGGGACTCGGGGGAAAAAAGGGTAGGGCTTAGAGGCAGGAAATGGGAACAACACTCACACTCAAGTGTCTTTGTGGTTGGCTCCAGAGGTAGAAGACAAGGAGGAACTCTCCAGCTCTAAGTTTGTCACCAAGAAGTTACCCAAAACAGCCAATCCTGTATTGGCTAAGGGATTAACCGTGCGAAAAGGAAAGGTTCCAGAATCAGACACGAGGAAGGATGCCTCAGCATTATCTGCAAATGAATCCACTCCAGATCAGTCTAAATCAAAGAAAGCTAATGTGGTGCTCATTCAGGGTCAATCATCAGAGAGAGCCACCAGGGAAGACACACTGGACCAGGCCACCTCAAAGGAAACTGTGGAAGAAGCTACAGTGGACCAATCTGCCTTAGAAGTAGCCACAAGAGATGATGTGCCTGACCATACCTCAGAAGAGGCTTTGGGAGATGAGCTGATCGAAACTTCTCCAACTTCCTGCTCAGACAAGCAGACCCTAGCAGTTTCACCTGTGCAGGGAACCACGGCCCAGCTGTCTCCCGATCAATTGATTGGAAGTCTTAACGCTTCGGAGCTGAGCAGTGAAGCTCAGGTAAAACTCACCACACCTGGGGAGAGAGACCAAGAGGTCAGAACTCAGCCTCTCACACACATCTTTTCTTTCTTTATCCAGGAGGCCCCGGAATCTGAGGAGGGCCTACTCGGAGAGGCATCTGGAGGTCAGAATGTAGACAGCTTGATGCTAACCCAAGGATTTGGGAACATGGCTGACCAGGTGAGCTCAGGGAGAAACTAGGGTTATGATTTCTTCCCCTTCTCTGCTCATGTCTCTAGGCAGGAACATGGGATGTATCGGGAGATGAAGTCCTGGGCTTACTCAGTTTTATCCATCCACTCCAGGAAATATTTTATGCAGTGACCCCACTATCCTGGTGTCCCCACTTGATGGCAGTGTGTCCCATACCTCCAGAAGGCCTGGACATAGCCCAACGTTGTAAGACCTGTGGATCACTCCAGGAGAACTGGGTGTGTCTGACTTGCTATCAGGTACAGAACAGAGGAAGGGAATGGGATGGAGGTTGACCCACCAGCAAGTCTCTGGCTGGTGCTAAGTACCCCCTGACACTCCTCGATCTAAGGTCTACTGCAGTCGTTATGTCAATGCCAATATGATCCAACACCACAAAGAATCTGGACACCCACTGGTCCTCAGCTTTGTTGACCTGTCTACCTGGTGTTACCTCTGTCAGGCCTATGTTCACCACCAGGTGAGCCTGGGCAATGCACATTCAGCCCCATCCCACACTCACATCCTTCTGTGATTGGGGAAGGGGACAGCATACCCCTCTGCATGGCTGCCCAGGAGTTTTGGAGTGGGAGGGGTTGTGGTTAAGGGCTAGAGTGAAGACAGCCTCCTTGTTCTTGCCTTCTCAGGATCTTCTAGATGTGAAGAGAGTCATCCACCAGAGCAAGTTTGGGGAAGACATGCCCTGCCCACACTAAATTCCAGAACGTGTTTTCTGATTACCTTGAGGTCCCAGAAAGACCAGCTTGAAGAGAGAAGCCTCAGTTTTGTGCACCCTGAAATTCCTTTGCAAGTCACCCATGGGTGCTTATTCAAGAGGATTGAATTGTGTTTTAACTGTTCAATTGTAGATCTGCCCCTGTCCACTGCTTTCTTGGGGAACACCACTACTCTACCCCAGAAGTAAACACCAGAACTCAGAAAGCCAAAGATGGGATGGAAATCACAAGAATAACATTGAAGGGAGAACAAGTGGCAGTTATGGCAGGGTTGCATGTTTAATAAAGCTTAAGTTGTAAAAAGCCTAGAGAAAGTCTTTTATTTATTTGCAAGGGGGAGGGAGAGGGGAAATGGGTGCACCAGGGCCTCTAGCCAGTGCAAACGAACTCCAGATATATGTGCCACTTTGTACATTTGGCTTTATGTGGGTACTGGGGAATCGAATCTAGGTGGCTTTGAAAGCAAGCACCTTAACCAATGAGCCATCTCTCCAGCTAGAGAAAGTCTTTTAATGTGAGTATGCTGAGAACCCCACACCCCCAGCCAGCAGGACTGATGAGTAATGAAGGAAAGAGAAGGTAGGTCTTCGTCAGGTCAGCCTCTTGCCTATCCGCTGTCCCCTCCCTCCCTGCAAAAAAAATCTAAATGAAAGCGGAGCAGCTGGACTGGCTCGAGACTAAATAGAGTCTGTGAGAAAATAAGTACCTGCCTTGGAAATAGGGACCTCCCAGGCTTTCCCAGCTGTGCCCCAGGCTGATAAGAAAACTTGGAAGTAGCCTCACCAAGCCTGTTTGGTAATGGTGGGTTCAGTTTTAATTTGGACATGGCACATGATAAGAATTGCTTTGGCCGGGCGTGGTGGCGCACGCCTTTAATCCCAGCACTCGGGAGGCAGAGGTAGGAGGATCGCCGTGAGTTCAAGGCCACCCTGAGACTACATGGTGAATTCCAGGTCAGCCTGGCCTAGAGCGAGTCCCTACCTCAAAAAAAAAAAAAAAAAAAAAAAGAATTGCTTTGGCAGAGGTTTCTAGGCATTTTTTTCACTGCCACCTTCTGATCTCAAGATGACCCCCTACTCAAGAAAATGCAAAGAACAAGAGGACTTGGTGTAAACAATCCCCGTTCACAACCCCGCTCCAGGTAGGGTCTCGCTCTAGCCCAGGCTGACTTGGAATTCACTATGTAGTCGCAGGCAGGCTTCAAACTCACAGTGATCCTCTTACCTCTACCTCCTGAATGCTGGGATTAAAGGTGTGCATCACTATACCTGGTGAATTCCCGTTTAATAGGGTTTCATGTAGCCCAGGTTGGCCTCCAACTTTGACATTGAATTTCTGATCCTTCTGCTCTACCTCCCCAATGCTAGGGTTGCAGACCTGCCACATCACCCAATTAATTTATTTTTCCTTGGGGCCAAGATTTTATTTAATGCCAGGGAGACTGGCTGGATCCAAAGCAAAAGTAAAGCAGTTTTACAACCACAAGCAAGGGACGGTGGCAGTTTTAAGACTTTTCAGGGAGAAGAAGGGAGATCTTGCACTCTGAGGGAGAGACATTGTATGGGATATGTGAGGGGGAGTTGAGCATCTGTGACCCAAGCCTATATGATCTGGTTATCTGGATTACCTGTCTCAACTCCTTTGAGACTTAGAAAGTCAGATCTCCACCCAGAGCCGAAGGCAGTGACTAGGAGGATACAGCATTCCCTACTATAGTCCTGGGAACATAAAACTTGGTCAGTTTCCATAATAGTGTGGCTTTCAAAATCATGAACCTGGACACTTCGGGGTTGCCCCATGTCATAGCTGTAGAGAGGAGAAAGAGGCAGCTTTCTTAAAATCTAACACATTCTACTGGACCAGAAAATTTGAGAGGCTAACTTCAAATGTAAATGAACTTGGCAGAGGAAATTTCAGGCTGTGGTCTGACTACTGCTTACCGCTCTTACTCAGTTCTACAGTGTGAGAGTGCAGACAGATATGGGAAAGGGTTGGGTTTTATGAGGGGAGGAGAGAAATATCTAGTTCTGCACTGGCTCAATAGGAGAGGTGTGCTAGGGTAAGACCATACCCACTGAAAGCTCCAATTTGTAGAATTAGAAGTTCATCTTCTAAGAGAGAACCTAGACTGAGAATGTCACCACAGAACACTACAGATTAGGTTCTGGTCATAGATTTTTAAATGTTTAAATTGACAGTACTTGTATTTCCAGATACGTGGAAGGCAATACAGCAAGATCCTAGCTCATAACTTTGACCTGTTTGTTTGTTTTTGTTTTTCAGGATAGAGTCTCACTCTAGCCCAGGCTGACCTGGAATTCACTATGTTCTCTCAGGGTAGCCTCAAACTCACGGCGATCTTCCTACCTCTGCTTCCCAAATGCTGGGATTAAAGGCATATGCCACCACACCCAGCTATAAATCAGACATTTATGAGCTATATTGCTATGTTTCAGTAACTGCATACAATATAAACTGGTCTGATTAGGGTTATTAGTATATCAAGTATTTCTCAGTTCACATTTTAAACCAGGCAAGTCCAACTGAGCACTGTTCTCAAATTTCACACTTGAGACTCACACACTTGAATGATAAAAACCCCTCAAAAATCCTAATATTTAAGTTTCTGATTTGGTCTTGAGCCATATTCATAGTTACCCTTGGCTACTATGAAGGTTTGATCCAGGTGTCCCCCACAAACGTATGTGTTCTGAATGCATGATCCCCAGGTGGTTGCAATTTTGGAACCTTGTTGGAGGTGTTGGGGGCAAGCTTATGGATATTATACCCTGCTTCCCCTTGCCAGTGTTGGCACACCCCTTCCTGCCGCTGTGTGCAGTGCTGTGGACAGAGGTGATGTCCATCCTCTGCTCATGCCATTGATTTCCCTGCCATCATGGAGCTTCCCTCAAGTCCATAAGCAGAAATAAATTCATTCTACCTACAAAGCAGCTTTGGTTGGGTTCTTCTTTGTGCAGCAACGAGAATGTTAACTACAAGAGCTACATTCAATATCCTCTATTGCCGGGTGTGGTGGTGCATGCCTTTAATCCCAGCACTTGGGAGGCAGAGGGTAGGAGGATCGTCATGAGTTCAAGGTCACCCTGCGACTACACAGTGAATTCCAGGTCAGCCTGGGCTAGAGTGAGACCCTACCTCGAAAAACAAACAAAATAAATAAATAGAACATAAAGTACTCTAAACAAGGTTTTCTCATGCCAGGCACGCTGGGACACTTCTTTAGTCCCAGCACTCGGGAGGCAGAGGTAGAAGGATTGCTGTGAGTTCAAGACCAGGCTGAGACTACATAGTAAATTCCAGGTCAGCCTGGGCTAGAGTGAGACCATACCTCGAAAAACAAAACAAAACAAAAAAAAGGTATTCTCAATATCCTCTATTGTTTGAGCAAGACAAAAGTAGATTTTATTAAGGCAAATATAGAAAGAAAAACTCCTGAGAGTGGGAGGGGGGCCCTGTAAGAAAGGGTTGCCAGATCAGGGGCCTTAGGCTGGGAATTTGAGGTGTAAAAGCCCCCAAATAGCAGGGGAGGCATGCTTATGACTTTAGCCAGCATCTAAGGAAGATAAGAGCAATAATGATATTTGGAGAAAGCAGAGACCACTGATATACAATGTAGACAGTTGTCACAAGAATGCTGAACACACTGCTGTATGGAAGAGACCAGCAAGTCAAGAAATGCTCATCTATGCAATAGTGGCGCCAAACCGAGGAGGGTAATCAATGGCTTAATGATTGGCTAAGAGATCTGCTTAATGACAAGGAACCCTTAACTGGTACTGGATCCACAGCAAAATCCTTTGGGGACCAAGATCTCGGGCTCCTAGGGGAAAGTCCATTACTAGAAAGCATCAGAGAGGCTACACCCATTAGAAGCTAGCCAAAATAGCAATGTTGACACATTTAACCTATATTGATATCACTCTCCAACGGAGATTCTGTTTGTATTTTTTTGTCCACTGCTAAGTTTATTTGGCCCAGCGGCTCTAGAAGAAGGTGTTGGGCTTCTTGGTGGTGAAGCAGAGCTTGTGCTGGCGCCATAGCTCTCGGTGGGGCAGTGGGAATTTGATCTTGGAGTCCTGGAACTGCTTGATGGGCTGGCGGCGGGTGGGCAGCAATCTGGTCCACCTTCATGATCTGGATGGAGTGTGCTGGCCCGGTGCTGGGCACTAATGTCCCAGTCTATGGAGGGAGAGGGTCAGTGTGGGCCCAGGAGCTACTGTGACTGTGGGACCTATGGGTTCACTTGGGGGGGGGCACCACGCAGCCCTCAGAAGGCTATGATGCCCGCTCGCTGTCTGCGCCCAGGTTTGATTGGCAGCCACAGGCAAGGCGGTCCTTGGGTTGGGGTGCCGTTCTGTTTGTATTTTTTTTTGTTTTTTCGAGGTAGGGTCTCGCTCTAATCCAGGCTGACCTGGAATTCACTATGTAGTCTCAGGGTGGCCTCAAACTCAAACAATCCTACCTCTGCCTCCTGAGTGCTGGGATTGAAGGTGTGCGCTACCATGCCCGGCTCTGTTTGTATTTTTAAGAATGCAGTGAGAGAGCCAGGGACAACCCAATTCCACCAACAAGACATTGGATGATGGTTGACATCCTGGCAGGAGACAAACCACCCCTGGCCTTCACACAGGGCCCAAATGAAACCTATGAGAAAGTGACAAGACAAACAGGAGACCAATCACACAGCAAGTCTGATAACCCATGAAAGGTCAATGGAGACAGACACCAACGATACCCAACACAACCTAGGCAAAGATCCAGAGATACTTAAGATCTCAACAACAAAGCATACTCAAAATTCACCCACTATGACTCAGGGAACTGAGTGGAAGAGGGGCCAGAAATAATGTAAGAGTCATGGTGGGGGACTATATCCAGAGACATTGCCCCCCCTCAGCAACAGTACACAAGGGGGAAGGAAAAAAAAACAATGAAAACTGGCTACCTCGGGTGCATTTCATACCCCCTATCCTATGGACAGACCCAGTATGGGCACCAAGGAAGGACCCCAGTGGGTAGGGACAGAGAGGACGGAAATGGGGACACATTCATAAGATTTCCTCATACACTGTATAAACTTATTCATAATAAAGATATTTAAAAAATAAAAAAGGAAAAGTTACACTTTGGGAGTTAGAACTCAGGAAAGTGGGTAGGCCTTGCAGTTAGGGTCTGTGAGCAAGTTCCTAGTTTTATTTTTGAATTTTATTTTTTAGTTACCACACAGAGTTCTTAGGCATCACTGCATTTTCCAACATAATCCATTTTAGTTGATTTTCCTTCCCCATTCCCTCTAGTATCCTCTCCCTTCCTTTCTGCTTACATGTCACCATCATCCCCTTGCCCATCCCCCACCCCTTCTTTTTTCCACATCAACAGCTTTAAAAAGAAAGCTCATCTCTATTTAGTAGCATCGCACAGATATTCAAATCCTGAGAGTTGTAACCTAGGAGTGGCGGTGTTATCTGATGCAAAAAGAAATCTCATAAATGAATATTAGATCAGGATTAAATATCCAACAAAGAAAAGCCACTCTTCAAAATCATGTAACAAACTAAGCTTCCATTCCACAGACCCCTGTCTTTTAATATTTTAGAGTAAAATGTGGGTATGTTAAAATAATGACACACAAAGTTCAACTTTGCATCCATCCTCTGTCAATCTGGTTCTGTGCCTCTTTGAAGAATTAGAAAATCCTAGAAAGCCACACGTTTTCATGCTGAAAATAAAAGTGCACCAATTCTAAAAGACGCTGTGATGCTGTTGGCTTTCAAAAGGCTTGAAAGACCGAGCTGAGAATCCATGGTAATAGTAGAGATGGTCAAGCGGATGATGCTTTTACAGTTTGTCCCTGGACCACTGCTTCTCTTTGTCTGTTAAAGGCACATAGCTCACCCCCAGCAGAGGCTTCATTTTGATGCTGCTTGTAGCTTGTCATACTGTTCCAATGTCTGGTTTCCACCTGCCAGACCAACTGGCAGCACCAATCTTGCACCAGGCTTTAACTAGTCTATTAGCACCTGGGGCACAACCAGAGCTGCAGCTCATTTTTCAATAGCATGGTGAGGGGCTGCTTGGGCATATCTCATTCTTCCATCAACCACAACCAGCTGTATGTTCCTGGAAGCCAGAAGTGTTGGCCCATCCTTCCTGGAATTATTTATTGAGTCATCTACTAGATCTTTAATGTGATCATTTCCCATGACTTTCCCACTACGTCCAATTGTCTGTGCAAAGCATGCAGTGAGGATTCCACTTCCAGGCTTTTGCTCATTTATGCAATGGGTCAAATAGAAGTTCTAGTGCATCTTCATGCATGTGTGGAGCGCTGATTGTTGCTTGGAGAACTATTGATCATGGAGAATCCATATAACAGTGACATTTTGCACAGTGGGAGAGATCTGTGGCCAGCATCACTTCAAAGACTTTATCTGTCTTGGGGATTCCCTTTTAGAACATAGGGGAGTTCCATGATGGCAGGGAAAATGAAGAGCAGAGGCTGGACATGATCTTGTAGGCAATAGCAATAAGAGAGTGTGGCCCCCCACCCTGACCTTTCTTTATTATTACCTCTTATTACCAGCTCCTGGTCACCAGCCTAGCTTTTTCAGTTTTACCCACTTTATGTACATGCATACACATATTACAAACTAGGAGCTACATATGAGAAAGAACATGTGGTTTTCTGAATTTGTGTCACCTAGCTTAATATAATTCTTCCCAGAGACATCCATTTTTTCTGTAAATTCCATAGTTTCACTTTTCTTTACAACTGAATAAATTCCATCAAATATATGTACCACATTTTCATTGTCCATTCGTCTGTTGATGAGTATTTAGGCTGATTTCTATTTGTTAGCTATTGCAAATCGAGCAGCAATAAACATGGATGTGCAAGCATCTGTGTAGTAGAGTGTGGAGTCCTTAGGGTATGTACCCAGAAGTGATTTAGCTGGGTCATATGTTAGTTCTATTTCTAATTTTTTGAGAAACCTCCACACTGATTTCCACAATGGCTGTACTAGTTTGCACTCCTACCAGCAGTGGAAAGCCTCCTTAAACCATCTCCAGAATTTGTTAATTTTTTTTGATGATACACATTCTGACTGGTAAGATGGAATCTCAAGTAGTTTTAAATTGAATTTCTCTGACAACTAAGGATGTTGAACACTTTTTTAACTTTTTATTTTTTATTGATAGCGTCCATAATTATAGACCATAAACCACCATGATTTCCTCCTCCTTCATATCTCTTCCCCCTCTCAATTCATCTCTGATTTGTTTCAGTGTCATCATCTTTTCCTCCCATTATGTGTAGGTATTATCAGGTACTGTGAAGTCATGAATATCAAGGTCATTTTGTGTCTAGAAGTTTGTGTTGTAAGCAGTCCTCCCCTTCCTTTGGCTCTTTAGTCTTTCTGCAACAGACCCTGAGCCTCGCAAAGTGTGATAGAGATATCCCAGTGCTGAACACTACACTGTTGTTTTTCCTCAGCACTATGGTGTCTTTTGCTTTATCCCTACTATCTGAAAAAGAGAAGCTTCTCTAGACAAGAGTGACAGCAGACTTATTTTTAGGGTATACTCATTTTAAAAAAAGCTTTAAGGCAGTTTGGTTGGTATAACATATGCATTTAGCCAGAAAACAGCAGACATTATTCTCCTAGGGCTCATGACCTCCCCCACAATAGGGTTTTTATTAGGTTTTCAGTACCAGGCATGTATTCCCTCCCTTGGAGCAGACCTCCAGTCCAATTAGAGAATGGTTGGTTTCCCCCACAATAGATGTGCCACTATTGCACCAGTTGGCTCATTTGGCCTGGCTGGCCAATCTTTGGCATGCAAGGTCCACTGCTATTGACCACCATTGATGACTTCTCTCTCCCATAGGGCTGCAGGCAGCCATAGCTTTTTCCAGCTTTCTGTCAGCTGGTTAACAGGGAGGAGGTTTTCAGCTCAGCTCCAGCTTGATTTCTCAGTGAACTGCAGCCCAAGCATATGTGGTCTTCAGCAATAGGGTCTTACCATCTCATTCTGGTGGGCAACCAAGAACTTTGGAACTTGCCTATAATGTTTTGGGGGCCTTAGGAAACTCCCTGGTGAACAACTCACTGGATTGAATACTTTTTAAAATACTTATTAGCCATTTATTTCTTTTATGCACTGTTCATGTCATTGCCTATTTAGTGATCGCCTATTTTTGTTTTCTTGGTTTTAATTTTTAAGGTAGGTAGGCTTTCACTCTAGCCAAGGCTAGAAGGAACTCCAGATGCATGTACCACCTTGTGCATCTGGCTTTATGTGGGTACTGGAGAATCAAACTTGGATTGTTTCACCTTGCAGGCAAGTGCCTTAAGCGCTGAGCCATCTCTCCAGCCCAATTTTTTTTTTTTTTGAGGTAGGGTCTCACTCTAGCCCAGGCTGACCTGGAAATATTTATAAATTCTGGATATTAGTTTCAAGTATAGCTGGCAGGCTTAAGGGAAGAGTGGATAAGGTGCAATTCCCAGTATCCAAGTAAAGCCAGAGGCTCAGAGTGAAGTATAGCTTTCAAGATGTTCTCCCATTCTATTTGCTTTGCTGATGGTTTCTTTTGCTATGTAGAAAGTTTTCAATTTCATGTACTCCCATTTGATAATTCTTGGTGTAAGGAAAGTGAGACAGAAGATACACCAGCCTCGAGCTCACCCAGACAAAGACACTGCTTTATTCAGAGGCAGTGAGGGGTCAGCATCCTTCCTGCAGGAATGGAGGCTGTGTCCGGGGGCCCAACTTCTGAGGGGAGTTTGTAAGGACCTTGGGTGTGATATGGGCAGGGGAGTGCAGGACACAGAGAACCGTTAT
>PVHP010026979.1:0-24237 GCA_004024765.1 Zapus hudsonius | reverse complement strand
CGGGATGAGTACTAAGATATACAGGATCCCTTGCCACAAGGACTAATACAGACAGCCCACGGAGGAGGATATACAACTGATCAGGGAGGGGGAGGGGGGGAAGCGGGGAATTCGGGATAACAACGCATGGTTTGCCCACTAAATAATGTAACTCATTATGGACAATAAATATATATTAAAAAAAAAAAGATAGACATTAAAAACTAAAATGTTTCAAAAACTTAAATCAAAGAATTATAGTTCATTCTTTCTCTATTTCTCCTTTCTTAACTCCTAAATTTCTAGCAGTAGTAGATCAAATCAATCATAAGTACCCAGAAAACCACCTGTGTTAACTAAAATTAAAATTTCTGGAATTTACTCTTATCTATAAAGTGTAAGATATTGGAAAAGCATATTAAGGGTTTAAAATTGAGAGAAATAATAATTATGAAGAGCCTCATATATAAATGTACTGTACACGTTCAAATACATGTGGTATGATAAATTTCATTTCAGTATATTTGAAGAAAAACAAAATTTTTCTGAGAACACGTGGAAATAAGTAACAAATATGCCACTGAGACTATTCTCAAATCTCAATATTTTTGATGATTTAGGCTTGTTGTTATTTGATTCCTTGTTATAATATTTTCTTTAAACCATGATAAAGTCAGTATACAATGCTAGGTCCACTGAACACTATCCATAATTGTTTGTTTAATTTGAATTTGAATGGGTATTTAGGTTAATGATCTGTAACTCTACATCACTATTTTGCCTGGAACCAAAAAAAATGTATATTCTATGTGTATGACCCCTAAACTTTTCTGGATGGCTGGAGATGAGAAAAAGAAAGTATAAACATTTTCTCTGGGCAAAACATTCTCAGTTCTCCTGTTTTGGAATAATAAAGCATGAGTTTTAATTAAGTTTGTAGGCTTACCATCTGTGAGCATCTGGAGTTTCATTCTGCTGCAATTTTGAACCAAGTGCACCAATTCCAAAGTAGGATGTTTAGATTACATACAAAGGTAAGGCTTAGCAGTTAATTTTATTTTTCTTAAGTTCACATTCTAGTCATTTACTGATTCTAAAAAGAGTTAGTGCTATTTCTCAGTTATTAATATTTTTCTTAAATTTACACGTATTCCATAATATGCCCACTTAAATTTTTCAGTAATATGCTAGTCATGAGAATTTATAATCTAGCCACTTTTTCAAAAATATAATTTTTAGATCATTAGTCACCCAGTTGAAAAAACAATAGCATTTGTTTCCTTAAATATTGTTGATAAAAATTAAAAGTCATGACTAGAAAACTCTAGGCTCTTTAACTTAAAAGTTTTTAAAACAGGGATGACTGCATATTGAAGTCTTACCACATTATTTCCAAACTGGCCAGTAAATTTGACCAAATTGTGATACCTAGATATTAGTTATTTTTCTCATGGCTATAGAAAAGTACCTAAAAACATACTTCAATAAGGAAATGGTATATTTTATTAATTAGTCTTAGAAAGGATATAAGGCATGATGATACATGTTTGAGGCAGATGTTGACATTATGTACATGGAGAGAGAGAAAGAGAGAGAGAGAGAGAGAGAGAGAGAGAGAGAGAGAGAGAGAGAGAGAGAGAGAGAGAGAGATTCTGGTATCTTGTCATCATTTTTAAAATCCTGGACTCCAACCCAGAATATTGAACATTACCCCACATACATTTAGGATGGGTCTTCCTATCTCAGTTAAACCATTCTAGAAACACACAAGAGACCTCACCATAGGTATGTCTCCTAGGTAATACTAAATCCAGCCAAGTTGACAATGAAGACTAACCATCATGATTTACCTTTTGAAAGCCAGAAAATATTTTTCTAAATAAAACAAAGGTTTAATATTTTGAAATCAGAATAAGATTATTAGATGGGTGTGGTACTACACGCCTTGAATGCCAACAGAGGCAGGAGGATCACTCCAGAGGTCACTCTGAGACTACATAGAGAATTCCAGGTCAGCCTGGGGTAGAGTGAGACCTCACTTCAAAAAATCAAATAAATAAATAAATAAATAAATAAATAAATAAATAAATAAATAAATAAATAAATAAATAATAAAAAGAATACCTTTAGTAATCTGTAACCTAATCAACAATACCAAGGCTATTTTACATATATACTTGGAAACTTATTGAACTTTGTCTACTGTAATAATATTGTGAAAAATGTTGATATTGATCAAATGACATATTTCTGCAATTGAGGGCAGTATGGAATTGTACTAGAATATAAGTAGACCTAGACCCCAGCCCTATAGTAACTTCAAACCATACCCTATACTCTCAGTTAGAAGAGTTGTCTAAACTAGAACCCTTCTGCAAGTTAAAGGGTAATTTATGTTAATAACTGATAACTTACTCAAAATTAAAATAATTTTATTAAGACCATATGCTATAGTTGTCTATTGTACATATGAAACACACAAACTTGCATTTGTTCCCAAATTATAGTTTCAGATTTCATGATTTTTTGAAGGTTAGGGTTTAGATAGGATTCATAGGAACTACTCTTTTTTAATGATTCAAATAATTTTCTTGGCAATAATCAGCTGAGAGAAAATATAAGATGTCTTTTTGCTTTAGTGGTGATAGAAAATACTAAATAAAGTTTCTATGCCAGCTAGGGATTCCTCATGTCTTGTCATTAGAGAAGCTGGGTGACTGGGATGGCTCAGGACTCTATAAGATTGTTTCCTGACACGTCTGACAAACATCCAAACATCTATTACTAGTAGAGCCTGACAGCCTTAGCGTGTCATATACTCCTTATTTGAAGATTATTTCATTGAGACTAATCCAAATTTAAAATACATAGAAATAAGAACCATTCCTCATGGGGGTGGAAATCATATAGCCTGCATATTTACCTTTAATGTAATACAATATACAGGAAAATGAACACCTTTTATGAATAAGCAAATCAATAAAATTTATAACCATTACCAAGAATGAAAAAGACATTATCAGTGGAGCCCACAGGGAGAACCTTCCCCTCATACTCCATAGTCAACATTTCTCAAATTGGCCAAGAAATCCACTCAGTGTCAAGGAGCCCTTAACTAGAATTGGAACTCAGGTCAAAATCCTATGGGAACCAAAAACTCCCGTTACTAGAGAACTACAGAGAGGCTAATTTCAATAGAATTTCGCCAAATTAGAAATGTGTGTCACATTTAACCCATACTGACCTCACTCCCTGATGGAGATCCTGTTTGTTGATATTATTCAGAAGGCAGTGAGAGAGCCAAGGTCATTCCAACTCTACCAACAAGGTACAGGTGGAGGGCTGATGTCCTGGCAGGAGATGAACCACCACAGGCTTATCGTGTAGACCCCCAAATGAAACCCTTGAGAGAGTGATGGGATAGCAAGTGATCTATCAGCACCGCTAATCAGTCAACCCAGGAGAAGCCAGCAAGACAGAAACCAACAATTTCCAATATGACCTAAAGCAGAAGTACAGAGGCCATAAAGATCTCAACAATAAATGCGTTTTAAATCTCACCCACCACAACTCAGGGAACTAAGCAGAAGAGGGGTCAGAAAGAGTGTAAGAGTCATGGTGGGGGAGAATATCAAGAGTCATGGCCCCCCTCAGCAACAACACACAAGTGGGGGGAGGACCTGGCTGCCTGTGTGCTATCCATATCCTCCTACCAGATGGAACCATCCAGTATGCCCACCGAGGAGGATACCCAGTGGTGGGGACAGGGGGAGGGAATCAGGGATACCAATGTAATATTTACTAATACAATGTATCTAATTTTGGACAATAAAAATATCCAAAAAAAGAGACATAAGCAGTACTTTTATCCATATTTTATTCTCTCCTTTCTCATTTTTGGCTACTCTCTCCAATAACTTTCCCTAGCACTAGAGTCAAATGTACATGATTGGCTGGATTCACCTTCTCTGGTTTAACTTCATGTATATAGAAATCCATCCGTATTGTTGCATGTAATCTTACCGGCGTTTCCAATGACATGTAGTCTTCTCTCATGAGAACTATAGAAAAAGTGAAGCTTTAGTCCTATCATGTCAAGGCTCTAACTAGTTCCCAAAAATTAACAGGATATAGGAAAATGGGCAAAAATCTTACAACCTTAATAGGCTTCACATGATTGTTCCAATTAGCCTTTCATAATTGTGATAGCATGCCCAAGATTCTATGGAGGAAATATTTGTTTGTGCTCAAAAGTCTCAGGTTATGGTTGAAGGAGTGAGGTTGGATATCATGGGAGAATATGATGTTACAAAACTTGTGAAGGGAGAGAGAGAGAGAGAGAGAGAGAGAGAGAGAGAGAGAGAGAGAGAGAGAGAGAGAGAGAGAGAGAGAGAGAGAATGGATATGGAGACATTTAATGACAAAGCCCCTCACTAGTAGCCCATTGATCAATAAATCCATAAAAATATTAAAACATCCATGAGGTAATAACTTTTGTGATTCAATCATCACCAATATGTGGTCAATATGTGAATATGGCTGTGCTGGGGACCAAGTTTTCAGTACTTGAGCATTTAAGGTAAAAATGACATAATCTTAATTTTCTTTATGGAAGAATAAAATGTATTGAACAAATATATCACATTTTATTTATTTATTTTTCCATTGGAGTGAATCCATGCTGATTTCATTTACTATTGTACATAGATATGTAGGCATCTTTGTGGCAAGCTGTAGATATTTTTGGTAAGCACTCAGGAATGACACAGCTGGATTTTTTTTTTTTTAGTTTTCTTTCTTTTTTATTTTTTTGAGGAACTATCACACTGATTTTCACAGTGCCTGGGTTAATTGACATTCCCACCAACAGTGTATGAGTTCCATTCTCCCCTTATTTTTACATTTCTTGTTGCTTGTTTTCTTGTAATAGTCAGTCTGACTGGGGTGAGATTGAATTTCCATGTACTTATTTTTTTTCCTTTTAATATCCTTGATGGCTGAGGATCTCAAAGCAAGGTAGATCTGCACAATATTATCTTGACTATGATTCCCTATAGAAGAACCATTCTTTTCTCCACATACAAGAAAACCAGCTTTCATACAGGAGTTTTCATCTCCCATTTTTAGGGAGAAGGTGCAATGCTGAAATACATTTCTGCATCTTCTGTTTCTCAAGACTATTTTAGATAACATTCTTTACATCAAATGGTTAGATTCTGCCACTCATAAGAATATAGCAAAAACTATCTATGCTCATATAGGGTAGATAGGTATTTAGGTAATTGCAAGTTTAGACTATTCCTTGAAACTAGAGAAATCTTTCATCTGAATCTCTTTAACTGGAAGTATTATTTCACATTAGTACACAGCATAATGAAAGGATTTCATAAGATTAAGAGGTTGGAAAAAACTTTTTAAAAAATAATTTTCCTTTCACATAATTTTCATTCATTGGAAATGATTAGAAATGGTTTTAAAGATTGAGATAAATCTAAATAAAGTTGAATCATCCCCCATGACCACTTTTAGGCATCACTCTTCAATTTTTAAACGTAGTTCACTGTGTATGTGTGTAACATAAAATGACGTTGTGGGATACAGTGTGGAAAGGTTATTATGATGAGCATACTGACATCCTCTTCCCTTGAAAGAGTTACCATTTTTATGAGAGCAGCTAAATCTATAAAGTTAGTATAAATCACAAACAAAGCATTTATGATATGCAATAGCCCACATGTCCATCAGGTCTCTAAACTTCCTCATGCTCCATTTCTGGTATTCTGTACTTTTTCCCTAAATACTTCCATTTCCTTATCAGATATCTCTGATCTGGGAACCAGTGTTCTTTCCTGGAAAGATATTTATTCTCTATCTATCTGCATATTTGGCATTATGACTTGCTAGATTTTGATTCTCAGATTCTGCAGACAGTAAAATTTGAAGTATTTTCTTAGTGCATTTATCTTTTTGCACTTAATTTATTATCTTTGCACTTTATTTGTGTTCTGAAAAATTGCAAAATATCATTCCTTTCAGAATTGAACAATATCCCATTATTATTTACCATGTTTAGTTATGGAGAGCTATCATTTAACTGTATCTCTCTCAGTGCCATGAAGTATTGGAAATTTTCATATTTTCATATTAAGAAATGTATTGAAATAAATATATGAATGTTGATATCTTTTTGAGCTGATGCTTCCATTTCTTTGGATACGCACCCTGGGAAGGACTGCTTGATATCATGGTAATTACATTTTTAAATTTCTATAGAAATCTCCATATGGTTTTCCATAATAGCTATTCCAATCTATATCCCTACAAAGAGAGCATAAGATCTCTTTCCTCAAACTTTAACCAATAGCTATTACCTTTTAACTTTGGGGGAGAAATATACATCAACTTAGGAATACACTCAAGAAAGAGACATTCATGAGGTGTACAGAAAAAATAAACTTCCTTGTTCACTAAACAAAACAGTGGTGATTTAATTCAAACTGAAATCAATGCAACTTGAAAGCAAATGGCAGTGTAGTCTCTCTGCCTGTGTTCAGAATTGTTTTCCTGGTGGTGAGAATGATTTAGAACAGAATAATAAGGAAAAATATAATCTTGTTTTATTTTTGAAAGTTCAGATTAAGTATGGGAAGTAAATAATGGATTGTTTCTCCTGCAGTTATCAATAAATTGCATTAAATAATATGACATTATCACATAACTTAAAGAAGCATGTGATATACACAGGGAATTAATACAGGTTTGCCACATCTACAGATTTGGATTTTCTCATTCTATTGAGCAAACATTCTCATTACAGAAAAGTTGATGACTTCACTCTATCATCCATCAGCTCTACACTCATGATGTCTCTGTTACATCTAAGTTTCTAATGTTCACATGACAAGGCCCAAAGCAAAGAAAAAGAGGAGATGATTTTAAGACTCTCACAAGGTAAGATCCCAAGACTTTTGAATGCACAATTATAGAATGAAAAACAATATTCTACAGAAAACAAACAACTCATCAAAAATTATCTGCTTTGCAGCTGGAAAGATAGTTCAGTTTAAAATGGGCTTCTTTCACAAGCATGAGGAATGACACCAGAGGTTGTCCTCTGGTCTTCACACATGGGTGCACATGCACCCACATGAATATGCATCTGTATATAGGAGCATCTCTACATACATATATATAATACATATATATAATGGAACATTGAGAAATATATTAATGTGACTAAAATTATTTATAAATGAAGATTTGTTAAACAATTTTTTTACTCTTGACTGTAATATCCTTAAAATACATCTTTGCTATAACAGGAGTGATTGAGTTTAATCACTGTTCACAAATTGACTACCTGGGACTTTGCAATTGCTGGTTCACTAGTTTCCATTGGGATATGGGCCAAGAGCCCTTGTGGATATAAAATTTTATGTGAATATTAATATGAATACTAATTACATTCTGCCTGTCCTCTTCTGACAGCAGAGCGGAGCATGCACTTAGCTTCTGTTGACTTCACCTTTTAAGCACATTTATATTTTATTTAAATTTGAAGAGTAAATTACTAGGATCACAAAAGTTGCTAAAAAAGACAAACCATGGGAGGTAGATTTTATTGATCAAAATGGCTGGATTTTATCCAACCTATTACCTATGGTCAGCAGTATACATGAATGACTGGTAAAGTATGAAGATTGTTACCTATGGTTCATTAGCCTTATTCAGATAGGCTACCCTTTTATGCCAAAATTCTATGGTAAGACCTGAATTTCCAAAATGTCAGAGGTAGCATTTTAATGCCATTAAAATATCATTATTAATGTGATTTTTATATAATAAATGCCATCTGAAAAACTCTAAAAAGGCAACAATCACAATTTTAGTTCTTTAGTGATTTTCAGAAAAACTATACATCATTTATTTTCAACCAAACAAATTTTTATAAGTGATTTATAGTATTAGACTGCAAAACTGCAGAGGAATGATTAGAGGGATGCATGTGTGTCTCTGAACGTATGTTATTTAATGCATTTCAGTGGTGCAGAGATGTTTGCTAAGTTTTTATACTGTTTGTTTTGTCATTATTAAAAACAAGATTTGTTAGTTACTCCAAGATTTATTCTTCTTTTAGTACAATAATGTGGACTCATTTTTAACCTCTGTGTGTGTGTGTGTGTGTGTGTGTGTGTGTGTGTGTGTGTGTTATTTCTTCTTGCCAGGGTAAGAAATTACTACACTGTTTGACATACCAATACATAGTTATTCTTTTACAGTTCTGGAAGTCAGAAGTCCAAATTGAGCTTTCAGAGGATAAAAGCAAGGCGCCATCAAGTATCCTTCAGAGGTCCACATGAGAGTTCATTCTTCTCCCTTCCCCTGACATTCCCCTCCTTTGTGTACAGTCTTCTAAACTCTGCTCCTATGGTAACATCGGTTTATCCTCTCTTCTAGTATCTTCTCCACTTAGACTATTTTTGAAAAGAATTCTTGTGATTACATTTATGTCCCAAGCAAGTAAACCAAAGTAAACTTTTGAATGCAAAGCCTTTAAACACATCTGCAAAATTCACATTGCCTTAGAAAGAAATGCTCATCAGTTCCAAGAATTAAGATATGGTATATTGTTGGATCATATTTCCTTTTACCTTGGTGTGTTTGATATTGATTATTGAATGAAAACAGAAAGCTCTCTTACAGAGACCTCTATGTCTGCATTTAACTATTCCTTCATTCCTTCATTGTGTTACTTATTTTGTTCATCTGTGCTTTGCATTTCTTAATCAAGTAGAGAAAAAGACTTATGGGTTGAAAAAATCCAGACCAAACATTTTTTTTGGAAAAATGAAGAAAGTGATGTGATCTTCTAGTGATATCATGTTAGAGAGTTTTAAATGTCTAGTTCTCTTGTCTGTAACATTATAAATTTGGTCTCAGACAGATACACTCATAATAGGAATATGCTTCCCTTGATAAATGTCAAGTCATTGATGAGGTTTTACTTTGTCATGAGTGATGATTCCTCTCTGTAAGAATCAGAGAAAGTAGCAATTTAAACATGAATGCTGCTCTCATTGCTGTCCTGATAACCTTCTCCAGAGAGACCGTGATAGACACTGAAGACACTCTTAACTCATCAGAACAGAAATCCAGATGCATAGAGGTCAATACTAAAGTAGACTTATAACACACCTGCTCAGGGAACATTGGAGAAGAGGGGGTGGAAATATTGTACTCACAATATTTCCACCCCCTCTTCTCCTGTGGCATTGCCCTACCCCATTTTCTAGAAGAGAGATAGAGAGAGAGATAGAGAGAGAGAGAGAGAGAGAGAGAGAGAGAGAGAGAGATCACACCAGGGCCACCACCTTGTGGGTCTGGCTTATGTGGGTCCTGGGGAATTGAACCAGGGGCCTTAGGCACTGAAGGCAAGTGCCTTAACCACTGAGGCATCTCTCCAGCCCATAGAAAAATATTTTATCTCATGTTTTCAGCCATTGGTAATCATTCTAGTGTTTTATTTACTTAGTTTATTTCCACCTTTTTGCAAATCTCTGCAAACCTTGTTAATACTATATGTCTTGCATTACAAATGCAGTTCAAAGAAAATAACTTCACCTTGATTTAATACTAAAAGATCTTAAAAACCCTGGGGTCATCTATTGAACATTAATTTATTTGAACAGTAATAGAATAACAGGGAAGAAAATTCTGATAACTTGAGAGCTCTTGTTACAAGGATCATGTTTTAAGCGGTTTGGAAACAATGTCTGTTTCTCTTTTTTGCACTGGTGAGGGAGGGAACATCTCTTGGACCAGAGTCATGAATGGAAATGCAGTCTTCTGTTTCTTACATTACTGTCCAAGGTTACAACCTTTGGAAGGTGGTCATGTTGATGTCATGGTTTCTGTTGGCTCACATAAAGCTGCCTGGATGTGGCTCTCAGGGGAAGATATTGGACTACTTCCCCCGCCCCTCAAATGGGCTGCTAGTTTCTAGATAGATCTTGCAATGTGAAGTGGCCACAATCACTTTCCCATTGACTCCCATTTTCAAAAGATTATGGTCCTTTTGCCAGAAGGAAACTGATCAAAACCTCTTCAATGATTAAATAATTCTGTGGCTAGAAGTAAGTCATAATGTGATGGAAGTGGCATAAAAGATGATGACCAGCTCTTTCCTGTCTTCACTAAGTGCTAGTATAGAAGGAAAAATTGTCAGGGTCAGGACTTCAATGCAGACAAGATTTACTTCCTAAAATGTGTAACTATGGAAAACTATGATTTTATTTCCTGTAAATAATCATAAGAATTTATAGCCAGGGCTTCAAAGATACCAACATGAGATGAGAGGTTGATTCTTTGGAATTTAAACAAATGGATGCATTAATGATCCTATGAGAAAATGTACCATACCAGAGAGTAAATCAATGATGAATTTTGTTTTATTGTTAGTTTTCTTCTTGATTTACTATAAGATAAACAGTCTACTTAATAAATCATCTTCATGGGAGGCAAATTATAATCCTAAATTTCCTGAAAGCCAATGCAAACTAAATTCCCAGAAAGAGAGTGGTAATATTACAAGTCATTTGTGTTGAGTTAAAATAGAAACAGCTTTGTCTTAAAGGTTCACTGCAGATACAGACTAAGTAGTGTTTCTCCATTCTCATTTGGTCAGGTGCCTGCTTTAGCCCTGGTAAGACTGGGTCCCGATATCAGAGGACCTCATCATATGAAATTCTTCTTATCCAAGGTATCTTGGAAAAGCATAGGAATTAGACAAATCTTAATATGTTGTTAAGAGATAGTCTCTCTCCAAGCCTCTACTCTAGTATGGCACTTAGCATGGGGTTGAAGTATAGGAAGGACCTAATGTGGGCAGGCACAGAGAATCCCTTCGCTTTTTTCTGCCATAGTGTTCCTCAAAAGGTAATGATTCTTGGAGTCACCTGGAAGACTTAATCAAACAATCTTTAGTAAATTACAGCCCCAGAGACATGTGCACATATAATAGCTACCCTGGTGAAATTATGAGAACAGCCTTGAAGAACAAGCAGGTGTTGTTAGAGTATCCTTTCCTGTTAGAATTAGTTCTGGCTCTTACTGTGAATATGCTAATGTCCATATAGATGATACCTTGATTGTCTTCAAAGCAGTGTCAGACAACTCATTGTGCACACCCTCTTCAGGTGGGGCCTTTTTGCTTCTTTCCCTGTGACTATATGAATTTCTTCATTACAGAAAGCACACTGGCTGGTGTGACTGAGATGTCCCTACTCATTATAATAATAATTATGCATTATACATAGTGTTTTGTCATTGATTCCATGGTAATTCCTTGTAACACACAAGGAACATGCTTTCTGTATTACAGTTAACTTTCTAAAGACTAACATTTACAAAGTAGATATTGAGCATGGTAGTTTGAGTGTCAGAATGTCCCCTCATACTCTCATGGGTTTGAGATGAATCCTTTTAATTAATCCCCAGCTGGTGGAGTGTCTGGGAGGCAGGGTTTTGCTGAAGGAGGTGTGTCACCAGAGGCGGGCCTTGGGATTTTATAGTCTAGCCTTTCTTGCCATTGACAACTAGAACAAGCTCTATATTTCCTTTCTTCCTGTTGCTGTGGAGATGAGACACTCAGCTCCCTGCTTTTGTCATGCTTTCCCTCACCATGTAAGGTTCCCTCACTGTAAGCTAGAAATAAAATCTTTCCTATATAATCTGCTCCTGATAAAGTGTCTCGTTTCAGCAATGAGGAATGGCTGCTACATTGAGCTTCTAATCAGAGTCAACCTGTGTTTAATTGTAATTCAGGACAACAAAATAAGTTCAAGCCAGATACATCTTTCCCGCTGAGACACTCCATGCTTCAGCAAGGTCTTTGTGATGGCTAATACAGAGGGGGTTAGAGACCCTAGGGAGGTATATCCTCACCATATGAATCTACTATGAGACCCTGGTTTGATAATTTGCCTATTTTAAAACTGAGTAAAGTAATACTCAACTTCCCACAAACATACCTCCCCTCTCTAAGCCATTTCTTTTGCATTCTGTACATAGCATATCCTTTTGCCTTTCATATAACTAGGATATAGTATCAAAAGAAATAAGAGCATTTTCCTATCATAATCCATGCAGTTAGTTGGAGAGAAAAATGAAATAGTAATAATGCAAATAATAACTAATCACATTTTTATAAATGCAATAAAAGAAAAACAAGGAGATACAAAGAACCTGTCCCCATCTGATATGAAGAAAGGTGTCCTTTGAGCACAGTGTGGTGTTTATTCAACAGTCAGTCCACAGATCCACTGATCATTCATCCTGTGAAAGACATATTCTACTATCTCTTTCAGAGCACAACTGGCCAAAATAACCTTCTATAATGGCAAAAATTATCTAAGGTTTCTTTGATGCCCACTATGAAGGTTCTAATCAAATATGTTCATTGAACACATGAAATTCTAGTGTAGCTTGGAGATTCTTTTTAATTTGAATATGGTTTTGAAGTCACATATGGCCAGTGACATCATATTGGACAGACTTTGAAGACTCTATCATGGCTTAAGAAAACATATTTTGAAGGACAAAGATGTCAAGGCATATAGATTATTGGAAATCTATAGTTTGGAAGACAGATGTAAACTGTCTAAGGCAGAAAGCCAAACACTTATTCTAAGCCAACACAGTTTCCAGCTTTACTTATTGTAACCTTCTGTTTCCTAGCCACATTCATTACTTTTTGTTTTAATCTATCGATTACAGCCAAGATTACAGCCAAGCATTTCCTTTTTGCCAATTTGCCTATCTCACTGATTTATGCCCAAGACCTTATTTAAAAAAAATTATCTCTCAATGTTAAATATCTTTCTCTCACTTTCCACCTCTTTCCCAACATTTTTACCCTTTGGAACTAACCAGTGTTAAGTCAACTTTCTTATGTTCTTTTTAATTTTTTACTTCCTAAATTTTCTTCTTGTGATCATGTACTATAAAGTCTATTCATGTCAACAGCCTTGCATAAATAGTGCCATGCTCACAATGTTTTATATATGTTTATTTTTAAATCATCCTTCAGTCTATTTTATAGACAATGCTTCAGGGTGAATTCTCCAAAAATATCATATGGCATGGATATCTTCATTTGTTGTGTGTGTGTTGTTTTGTTCTCAGTAAAGAATAAGATTTTATGCTTGTTTTTATATGAAAGAGACTTCATTGTTGTTAAAATTTTTCTTTTGCCTGATTAATCTGTTATTAACTAAATGCTAAAGATGCATATTTGTTGTACCAACAAGTTAGAAGAGATCGAACATTTTGTTTTTCATAACAGAGCATAATGAATCTGTGTGTCCTGATTCTCTTTGTGAAAAGAATGTGAATAGATGGATTTTTGCCTTTTATCATATCAATGATCTGGTAAGAATTCCAGTGTTAAATAGGCTCAAGCCTGCTGCACTGTGCATTTCTACCTAAAAACTTGCAAACTTCAAACCTAATTGGTTTAGGAATACAGTGTAGATCTGAGTCTCTGCCATTAATAGTCAAGCTTCAGCCAATCATAGATAGGTTGCCAACTTGACCACCATATTCAAATGATGCAAATGCTGAGCTCTAACCAATCAGCATGTTTCTAGACTTTAATTCTTTCTGTCTGTCAGTAGTACTCAGTGTCCATGCTAAGGAAGGGAGTTTTCAGTCTTTCTTTTTGTTTTTCCTATGGAGTTATTATTTGCTCAAAAGGACACTGATAAAATTAGATTATTCAAAGTTTGTCTTTGAACATTTGAACTTTAGTCAGAATAAATTTAATAATATTTATCTCATGTGTACAAAAACAAGTAACAAAAATGAGAGCTAATCTTCATCACATTTTGCTGCATTTGGGCATGAGCAGTTTTAGTGATAATCTCAAAGCCTGGATATATAGGTATACCTCCAAATAATAAATCCAAAATATCAAATCAGGTCCTCATTCTCCAGGCTAAAATTTGCTGCTTCTTTACAACACGATATTTTTAAGAAATGATAAGATGAATCAGATAAAAATATTCATACATTTCAGAAAATTCAAGTTAAGAGAGAAGGGTGGGAAGTGTCCCTGTACTGGAGCATTTGTTACCCATCACTAACGTGGACAGAGAGGAGATGGCCTTTTAATATAACCTGGCTAATTTCTTTAGAAATATCTCATTAGCCCACCCTTCCTATGCTGCCTCTCCATGAAAATGTGATAAATGAATTCTGCCTTTGCCAATTCCAGCCTGTCCTTCTTTCTCTTAATGAAAAGAAGATGTGTTGTGCTGGCAGGCATACAGAACAGAGGTAGTTATCATGATCTGCTAGCAGTACAGCAGCTACCCAGCTCATCAGTGCCCCACAGACACTGGACATGGGACCTTTGGAAGCCAGTAGTTTATTTGCATAAAAATTTATTTTTATTTTACCTGAGGTGAGAGTAGGATCTTATAGTCCTTAATATTCCTTTAATTTTTCCTTGTAAATTTTATTTTTCTGATTTAGAAAGTGTAAATGTGTGGTTTGGCACTTTTACTTACTGATTTTAAATATTTACTAGTTTGCTTAAAGTTAATCTTGTTTTATAGTCGACCCACAGCCACAGCCATTCAATCAACACAGGATAAGCCAGTGAGACAGAAACCAATGGTTTTCGACACAAAAACCCCTAAGCTCACAACATTAAAGCAGCCTTAATACTCACCCACCACGACTCAGGGAACTGAGCGGAAGAGGGGGCGCCCCGTGGTTGGGGGAGAATATCCAGAGGCATGGCACCCGTCAGTAACAACACACTTGGGTCAGTAGAACCCAGCTGAATACTAGGCTATCCATGGTCCCCTACCTCAAAGACTGATCCAGAAGGCCCATGGAGGAGGATATTCAGCTGATTGGGGATGGGGAGGGGGGCATTGGGGAATTGGGGATAATAACTCATGGTTGGTCCACTAAATAATGTAACTCATTATGGACAATTAAAAAAAAAGAAAGAAAAGAAAAGGATGTTTAACAAAGTTACACCTTTAGGGGAGTTATATTTTGTAGGCTACTTTTTCTTTTCAAACACAAATTTTGAGACATAGATAAAGCAAAGTGTATGGCCCCAAACAATGTGGCTTATTGTCTGAAGTGTAATCCTGATGGCCTCCCTTAACAGCCTTTAACTGGTGCTTTTCCTCTGATTGAAAACTGCATTTTCTATCCGTTGGTATGTCACTGCTATTGGGGAAACAAAGTGTCTTTTTTCTCAGTTAGCCATCTATAGTTTTATTTTTTTATGATTATCTCCTTTTAGCAAGTTATACACAATGGCACCTCTTTTATAAAAAGGTCCAAGGTTTTCTTGTACTTTATTAGCAACTTTTATGTCACTATGAGCAAAAGTCTGAAATAAGGAAGAACTTATTTTGGCTCATTATTGTGGAGGTTTCAGTCCATTGAGATGGGAAGAAAAAGCAAGAGCAGCCAGGAATCAAAGAGGATTATTTTTTGTGCTAATAAGCTTTCTCCTTTTCCCCTTTAATTCCATCCAGGCTCCAGAGGATGGAATGGTGTTGTGTCTACTTAAAGAGTGCCTTATCCTTACTCTACCCTCTCTAGAACTCCTGGGTGCACCACACACACACACACACACACACACACACACACACACACACACGCTTCATTAATTTCCTATGTATTTTCAATCCATTCAAGTTGACAAAGATTTGCCCTCACGTACTAAAATGTAAATCGATATAATTTCAGAACTGCCTCCATTAGAGACAATCGACCTTTCAGACAGTCAGACTTTTAAGATTTGTTTTCTAAGGTAATAGTGTGTGAGCATGCATGTGTGTGCACATGCACATACACACACAAACATACATTACTCACACTTATAAAAGACATGTTTTGTTTACTTTCATTACTTTACAGGGAGACATCTTACTATCATAAAACATACCTCTACCAGTCTCACACAGTGCTTTTATTCTGTATAATATCACTACAATCTATTGATATAAAAACAGGATTGAGATTAAATGGAAAACTCCATATTAATTAAATTCATCACCAAGAAAACATACACTTACAAAACAATGTATTTGAGTGTTTCTGATTTAAGAATGTTTTTAGCATCTTTGTAAGCATTTCATTTATTCCTAGAGGAAGGTCAATACTTCATGTTTCTCAGCTCATGGTTTTGGTGGCCAAACCTCCAGGATCAATCATTGTCATTTTTACACCTGAAGGTCCCTTAGCTGCATTAAAACATGGCAGAAGACAGTACCAAAGACAGGGCAATTCAGGACACCAGAGAGATTCAAGGGTCAGTCTGGATTATTAGTTATAAATCATTTTCATGGGAACCAACTGAGGTCCCATGAGAACCACATTAATTTCTCCCAAAGATGATGTCCTTAATAAAAATATGACCTCCTACTAAAGGGAACCATTTCCTAGATATGGAACCAAACTGAGTGCCAAGCTACTGGTACATGAACCACTGTGGTACACACTCAAAGCATTCACTAAATATCAGATCCATGGTCACTTTTCAATCTTTATATGCTTAAAAGTAAGTACATATTGTTGTTTCCAGAATATATATTCAGAAATAGTGGCTAACTTCTCACCCTGCTAAAAAGCAGCAAAATGAGACAAGACTCCAAAGTACCATCTCAGTTTCTTTGCCAACTGTATTGTAAAGAGTATTTGAAAAAGGCAAGTCTTGGTGTCTCCTTACTTTATTTAAAAATCTACAAGAAGTAAAATTAAGAGCTCAGATTAAAAACTGACAGCACAGCAAAAGCCCTTTTATAAATAACTTCTAGAACATTGTCTGCTCAAAAGTTATTCCAGGGCTGGAGAGATGGCTCAGTGGTTAAGGCACTTGCCTCCAGTGCCTAAGGCCCCCGGTTCAATTCCCCAGGACCCACATAAGCCAGACCCACAAGATGGTGGCCCTGGTTCTCTCTCTCTCTCTCTCTCTCTCTCTCTCTCTCTCTCTCTCTCTCTCTCTCTCTCTCTCTCTCTCTCTCTCTCCCTGCTTGAAAATGAATAAAATATTTTTTAAAAAAAAGTTATTCCAAAATCTTTTCATATAGATGAATCTACAGGCCGAATAATATCAAGCAATCACTTTCATGTTACTTGGTGCTTTAATAACAGTAATCTTTATAATAATTGAAATGATTAAGAAATCATTATGTATCTGTCAATATGATAATAATTTCAAATGCATTTTCCCATTTTATTCTCCTAACACTATGTATTACATTACTGAAAATCATCTAAAATACAGCTTTGGGAGACCCAAATTCCAGGCTTAGGTCTCTCTGTCCAGTGGCTTCAGATAAAACTACTTAAAGCTATATGTGTGGAGTTTTTCTTATAACTGTTCATACTATGTTTTATTTATATATTTTAATCTTAGTGTGTGAGTGAGGCAGAAAGAGGGGAGGAAGAAAGGGGTGGATGTATGGGTGTTCAAGTGTGTGAGTACCCTTGCTTTCTATTCTGTTTGAGACAGGGTTTCTTATTTGTTCCTGCATATGCCAGGCTCGAAGCTCAGCAAGGTTCTAGAAATTTGCCTCATCTCATGGCAGGCACATTGGGATACCAGATGCATTCTACTGCATCCAACTTTACATGCTGTAGTGGTTTGGATCAGGTGTCTCCATAAACTTAATGTGTTTTGAATGCTTGATCCCCAGCTGATGGCAGTTTTGGTATTGGAACCTTGTTGGAGGTACATTGTTGGGGGCAGTCTTATGGGAATTATAGCCAGCTTCCTCTTGCCAGTTTTTGAAAGCACACCTTCCTGCCACCATTTGCAGTGCTGTGGTGGAGGTGATGCCCACCCTCTGCTCAAGGCATCACTTTCCCTGCTATCTTGGAGTTTCCCCTCAAGTCTGTAAGCCAAACTAAACCCTATTCCGCTTTTTTTTTTTTTTTTGACTTTTTTTTTTCTGTGCAGCAATGAGAAGGTTGACTTCAACATGTGGGTTCTGGGAGTTTGAACATGATTTTTCATTTGAATTTTATCTGTTAACCTCCATCCTGAGGACCTTGGATTCTTCCAGCTACACCTCCTTAAACTAAAGAGATTCCCTCTAAATATTCTCCAGTGACAGAGTGCTATGGAAGTCAGCATATGTCTTATAATTATAAAGGTGCTTTTGGTAGCACCTTGCTCTTTAAAACCTGAAGTGTCCATGGGCACATTAGCCACCTATACAGCTGGGTTACCTAAGGAAATAATGATGGCTGAAGGTTCAAGACAAATGTCTGTGTTCTGCTTTGAGCAACAGGGCAGCATCTGCTGGCTGAGCAGCAAGTCTGCACACACATGAAGAAAACTTAGCCCTTCTTTCGAAGATCAGCAACAAATACAAAAGATAGATGAAAAGGCTCCAGCAGAGAAGGGCACTACAGAGATTAGAATGTGTAGAGACAACTAAAAAACGCCCATATATTGTGAGAAAAGTGCTTTGTATGGAAATCGCCATAATCCATGCTCTCTGGAAAATGAACAACATTGATTTCCAGCTCAGTGTCTGAGATTTAGTAGTACTGAAGGAGCAGTGAATCAGGTCCATGTGAAAGCATGCCCTGGGATGCCTGTATCGTTCATATAATACATAAAAGACATTTTTGCCTATGCCTAAGAGGCTGGGGCCTAGAAATTCAAGGCTTTTGTCCATGCTTCTGTACCAGGTAAAGACAAAGCTAAACCATTTGTCTCTGTATTCCTGTGTTGGGTTGAAACAGATGTCCCCCATAAACTCATGCTTGGTCCCCAGCTGGTGGCAATTTAGGAGATGGATCCTTGCTAGAAGAGATGTGTTGTTTGGGACAGGTTTAGCGGTGTTATACAGCTCTCCCTTGCCAGAGCTTGGCTCATTCTCCTGTTGTTATTTTCCGACCTCTTTTCATGCTGTGCTTTCTCCTCCCATCATGAGCTTCTTCTGGAGACTATAAGGCAAATAAACCCTTTCCTCCCATCCAGCCCTTTTCATCAGGTGCTTTGTTCCAGCAATGTTAAAAGTAACTACGACAATCTCCCTGCCTTCCCCTCCTCTGTCAGGTGTCATGAGGTAGGGCGGAACCCTTCTAACCTTTAATTTAAAAAAAAATGTGCTTCCCTTATTTTATTTATCCCTTATTTATTTATCTGAGCTGACTGTTTTCTTCAGTCTTTGCTTGGATATTCTCTTGCATGTCCTGGAGAAATGTTTCTATGGGTCAAAGTAGACTGATGTGTGATTTGTCCTTTTCATTTGTTCCCCTGTGGGGAGCACAGAGATTTGCACTTGTGAGCTCAACTGCAACCTCTGCTATTTTTCTCTGCCCTGATGCCAGACTTCATATCTGCATTCATTTCAATCAGTCAATTAAGTGCTTGCTACTCAAGAATGAGATCCTGAGTTTGGATGCCCAGTATCTACATAAAACAGGTGTGATGTAAGTGTCTGTATTCCAAATGCTGAGGAGGTAAGGACAACTGGCTGTCCAGTTAGTCTAGGGAAATCAGTGAAAGATTATGATTCAGTGACAGACCATGTTCAAAGAATAAGTTGGAAAACTACAGAGACTCCCATCAAACCGTAGTTTCCATAAGCACACACAAACACACACACACACACACACACACACACAACCATCTGCAAACAAATGTGCTCACACACGAACACACACGAACATGTCTGAACATACACACATACCACATACAAACAATAAATAAATAAATATAAAGTCAATAATATTTTATAGTTCCACAATTTCTCTGCTCATTTAAGGTCTGTCTTCCCCGGAGGAATGCCATGGATCTGACAGTTTTTAGAGTCTTCGTCATTGCATCTGTGCACACACCACATTGTCTTGTGTGTATGAGGATCCACACAATGCAGTGAATACATCTCCAAAGTATATATTAGTTGCCAGCTTATCAGATACTCTAACATCTCTGATATTCACATTCTATATGGCAAAATGGTGATTCTATATTATAGGTCATTCTAAAGGAAAAATGTTTGTTGTCAATTTTGTTTACTAGATCACACAAGGGAAATGGTTGATCAATAGCTGTTATAAGAGCACAATTTTTAAAGATCCCTGGTAGTAATCCTTAACATGGCAGAACCTAGCATCAGTAAGAAACAGTCTCAATATGCAACAGAAAGTGAAAATAGTATTACATGAAAGGCAGAATTTTAAAACATGCTCCCATTTATTTTTAACAATGAATACTATATGCTAAGGTCCATCATTTTATCCAAGTTCAAAGATTTAAGCTGAGACACACTGAGGTTTCAAGAAGTTAACTGACTGAGAGTTTATCACACACATGTTGAACCACAAGTTGCTGAAGTACCCATCCTCTGTTTTGAACTCTTTCTGAACTGGATCAGAGAAGGAGTCATCTTTATTTGTGAGCTATCAGAGATATTTTGAGATGACATTCTGTCAGCTTACATTAAAGTCTTTCCACCCACAATCAGGAATAATTTATGCACTGGTATTTGTGGCCATATTGTTCCTGAGTAAAAAAATGCAAATTGGTTCGATGCCAGCAGGTCTTCCTTTAAATTGTCACATTTTCAATCTCCTCTGGGTGGCATGAAGGGGGTGGATGAACATTTTATTTAAAAATATGAAAAGGAAAGTTATTAGTTCTGCAATCTTACCTGATTATAGTTTTCTGGTAGGAAGGACCTTCTCTAATTTTGTACCAAACAGAAATGACTAAATTTATGTATTTAAGACTTTGAAGGATGTGGAACTTATACATAGAAGGAAGCATTTGGCATGTGAGTGGGAACAGCAGTGAATCTTTCTGGGGACAGATTGATGCTATAAACTTCATAAGGAATGGTCATCACCATGATCACAAACACATGGATGCCATTAGGAGGAGGGGAAATTGGGACATTTTGCTTCACTAATGCTTTTAACTATTAATCATAATGTCCATCCTTGTTCTATCTCTGGGTCACTTTCTGCTTCTAGAAAGGAAATAGTAACATTGTTAGTATTGATTCATTCAGGACATCATCTCTTTTTTATTTTATTTATTCATTTTTAAGGAGAGAGGAGAGAGAGAGAGAGAGAGAGAGAGAGAGAGAGAGAGAGAGAGAGAGAGAGCACCAGGGCCACCACCTTGTGGGTATGGCTTATGAGGGACCTGGGGAATTGAACCCAGGGCCTTAGGCATGGAGGCAAGTGCCTTAACCGCTGAACCATCTCTCCAGCCAGACATCATCTCTTTTGAGGAATTAACTAAGTAGCACTTAATTTTGTTAAAATTAATTGTTAGGAGAAATAATAAAGAACTTCTTAGAGAACATAAAGTGGTTTCAGAGATTGAATATGAAGCAAATCATGAATTGTCCTCTTCAATATAATATACATTTAAAAAAGCTATACAAGACAACCTGAGCAGTTAGTCCAGAAAGGACAGATATGCTTCCTCTTGGGCAGCAGAAGAGTTCACAAAACTCTAAATTCTAAGAATGAGAGGAGCAGCATATGGCATGATATGTTCCTCTGGAAGACTCTTTAGAAATAATACCATGATTACCTGTTACTGAGGACATCATCAAGGGCTCATTCCTCTCTCAGGGTTTACTGGGACAGATAGAGGAGCCAGCTGAACACTTAAATTCCAGTTCTACTTTAGTCTTTATGTATCTTTGAACAAATCATGGAATGTCTCTGGGCCTTTGTTCACTCATCTTTATAACGAAGCGACAAATTAGGATGATCAATGGCCATTCTGTGATTCAAATGATGAGTGATAATACTCAGTCTTCACTATAGATTTACCTTCAGGTCATTGGAAATGAGTAACAGTCATTTCAGCAAGTACAGTGAACACATACTTCTACCAAACACTACAAAAGGAGTGGAGAGACCACAAGGGATACTTTGATTTCCTTTACCATCCCTGACCCCAGCACCAATCCAAGAACTTTTATTTGTCATATCTGAACTCAAGATATGAGAATAAACAGCCAAAGTATCTTACTTTTTCATAATGTCAGCAAATCTTAGTGTTTAAGGCATGCAACATTTATTTTTAATTAATATTATTATTGAAACAGAGTGTCATGTATCCCAAGTTAACCTTGTACTCGGTATTTAGCCAATGATGATGTTAAAGACCTTATCTACTTGCTTCTACCTCCCCATACCTGCTGGAATTATATAAGGGTGAAACATCACATCTGGGTTGATCCCTTATTCTTAAATAGTACCAGTTGACAAATATCTAATCCTCTTTTATTTATTCAATGTGGTGTCTTAGGAAGAGTCATTATACAGATGCACATTAGATTTTGGGAGATTTCTTTAAGTGAGAGCTAAGAACTGAAGCACTTCTAGGTTCTTGAGAAGTTTATAAGGTTGCCATTTCAGCTAAAGAGGTATCTTGACAAGCTTTACCTAAAAGGAATTCCCTTTAAACCTTTGAATCTTTTCTTTAAAGAAGAAAATATAGTATTTGCTAATTGTATACATTTCAGTATCAAATCAAGTTACCTAATTGACAAGATCATCATATTACTCAGAATCAGAGGGCTCTTGTCTCCTACTTGCAAAAAAATAATGTTTTCTCTATTAAATACAATGGGAACTAGGCCATGAAGAGGCTCCAAAACTCTGACATTATGTCTGGGGCTGATCCTCCTGGGGATTGAAGGGTCTCCATTACAGTAAAATTTTCTCAGCAATAGCTGTGGAAAGTTTGGTGTATAACCTGCAGTGTACAGCACTGAATCCCAAAGCACAAGTAAATGACTTGCAGAAAATGTTGCACATATGGGGATGAAGTAAACCTTGCTATAAAAGACCCATCCAAACCACAAACACAGGCAGCCAAAGCAGCCTACTGATAAATAAAAAGAACAGGGGATGTATAGTGCTATCATTCCAACCCCTTGGAAATGACTCCTTTGTGAATGTCTTTGTCTCTTCCCTGCATGAGATCAGAGTTAACCCTGTCACACAAGACTCTGAGTTTAGTTGAAACCTTTTACCAGGCATTTCATTTCCTCCACACAGTCCAATGCTTAATTAGTGACATGAGAAAACCCTTCTCAAGTCTGCAAAATCTTGCTTGTTTCTGGTCCTAGCCTGAGTAGCTAAGTGACAGCTGGCAGAGTCCCCTTGTCACCTTGAACTTCAGATTGATCATCTGCAGAATGGGAATAGTCACATGGCTGCATTATCTGCATC
The DNA here is from genome assembly GCA_004024765.1 of Zapus hudsonius. Taxonomy (NCBI): domain Eukaryota; kingdom Metazoa; phylum Chordata; class Mammalia; order Rodentia; family Dipodidae; genus Zapus; species Zapus hudsonius. The sequence continues at coordinate 1,011 of PVHP010026979.1, read as the reverse complement.
ACTTAATTGTTGGTTAGCAGAAATAAAACTGTGTGTGAGTTACTCTTTGCCAACTATAAAGCAGTCACCACAAGCTGTTTTCTAGATAAACTATCTCATTAAAATAATGGCAAGGCTTCTGTTTGTAGCTTCTTCTTATTGTTTTCAAGTGTCTAAGAGAATAGATAGCATTCCCATGCTTTCCCAAAGGCATCCATGGGGTAGGTGCAGGATATGTGAGGTTAGAGTGGAGTATTCAAACACTGAATGATAATAGCTACTTAGGTTAAAACTATTTGAATACTAGTTCAATGTTTTCTGCATATACTGATAATTGCGCTTTGGATGGACAGGTAGAGGAGTTCAGAAATATGAACAGAAGTATGTGCATCTGGAACATGTAGGGTGGCTGAAACAATAAAGTGTAGTTGGAAGGTGGGTGGAGATGTTCGAGAGAGTAAGAGAAACTTCTCCACTTCCTTGAAGCATGTAGGACTCATTGCAGGTATTTGGGGTATGCACTTATGTGTGCAGAGGCAGATAGCAGGTGCCCTCCTCTACAAACTTCCAACTTATTTCCTGACACAGGGTCTCTCTCTGAATCTCAAGTTCATGCTGTTTCATGGTTAAACTGACTGACCAGTGAAACCTGTTTCTCCTGTCTCTTCCCTTCTCAGTGCTGGAGAATGGGAAACTTATCAGTGGCTATAGCCCTGAAGAAAATAACCCCAGCTTTCTCAGCAACTGTTAGCTACCATCACTATTCTGGGAGGTGTGGAGTCTCCAAGATAAAATGTTGACAGTGCAAACCTTGTGCATAAATCCACATCCTCTGTTGATTGAATGACTGTGGTTATAGGTCCCTTGTTCATCATTCATTGTCTGCTGAGTTCCCTATGGATCCTCCCTGATATGACTGTGGTGGCTCCTCTCTTGTCAGGATCTCATCCATCGGCCTAAGGTTGGTTGGTAAGGTTAGATGGGCCACATCTCTCTCGTTGTATCCTGAAAAACACAAACATATTAGGCTTA
>PVHP010026978.1:13440-24011 GCA_004024765.1 Zapus hudsonius | reverse complement strand
TCTCTCTCTCTCTCTCTCTCTCTCTCTCTCTCTCTCTCTCTCTCTCTTCTCTCTCTCTCTGTCCTTGAAAATGAATGAATAAAAATAATTTAAAAAAATAAAACAGTAATTTTTATTCAAAGTGCTTCCCTTGGTAGCCAATCATATTTGAGGTATAATTAATTTTTTTCTGCAATTCATTGTGTAATGAGACTATGTACTTTAGGATGTCTCCAAGTTCTCTCGCATTCTCACACTTTCATCTGCTGGAGCAGGAGCACTTACTGTGATGCAACAAGGTTAATGCTATGAAAACTATGTCTTTAAGTTTATTGTTCTCGGAAGACAGTTTAAATGGCTCTAATGATTCATATTGAACCACAATTAGGCATGGTAATTGTGTTACATTTTGTTCTCTAATCATATAGTTTCCCAAACGTGAATGACATGCTATAAATCAGGCATGCATATCACAGATAATGGCTTATAAAAAAATCCCGTAAAACTAAGAATTATTAAGATTCTTAATCTTGAATAAAGTAAAGACTGAAGTTATAATGTAATATGTTATTGTCAAATTCTAAATGTACCATAGCAGACAGATGCTGAAGACAGCCTGGATTTTCCCCCCTTAATTTCTACACTCTCTGCATTCATCCTACACATCATGGTATTCCCAGGTTCTGACAATACCATTTGCTAAATTTCTCTGCATCACTACAATTCATTCATTCAGAATTCACTATGATTTTGCGATGAATTGTATATTTACTCATCTGCTGGTCTTGAGACCTCAGTATGTGTTGATGACACACTTTCACCTTCTTTGCTATTCTAATGCTTTGAAACAGTCCTGAGTGCTGGAGTTACCTTCTGTTGAGTATGACCTTTCCTCTTGCAAGAACTAAAGGGAAAAATAAATCCTAACCATTATACATCATGCCTATTGAAAAATGCTGTCAAGACGTAGAGGTAAAGCTTGCTGCTTGAGTCTTGCTAAGCATGTATGACCAGGTCTTGGTTTCAGTCCTCAGTACAGAAAACAGTGAAACAGAAAACCCTTCAAAACCAACAACCAATCAGCAAACAAGATACAAAAATAAACTTATCAATCTCTCCATGTAAATAATGCATTTAACATCCTCTACAATCTACTTTTAAAATTCCCACATGTACATCTATACATAGTAATAAAAGAAACAACTAGGTAAATATTTCCCATTTTCTATCTTTCCATTGACATTCCAGCCTGTATACATTGACTTGTATTGTAGTTGACAATCTAGTAAATTTGTTGTAAAGAAATAGATGAAAACCAGGTGTACCTTCTTTGGACTTGGGATTGCAATTTTACACAATTTGTTTGGATAGTAGTTGATTGCTTTTGAAAATTTACTTCATCTGTACATTGTTGTATTTTTTTAAAAAATTCACTTATAATTAAAATACAAAAAATAACTTCCTTTGTAAAGCACATCATTGGATGGGTTTGGACATGTGCATCCCTATGTGGGGTTTCATTTTGAAATATTCATTGCTGAGCTGAACGTGGGTGTCCAAGGGTTTTGGCTGATAAAATTCGAAGAATCAAGTCTAGACTCAAACCACCTAAGCACTTATCCACTGGTGTGAAAGAGAGTGGGCACTGAAAGGCCCAATTAGATTCTTGCTGTTTTTGAACACATTTTCTGTTTGTTCACATCCTCACATTTATTTATCTTTCTCCCTCTGGGAGATTTCCTCCACCACAATCTCCAGCTGTCAAAATGCTTTTCTGTTTGCAAATGTCTAAATAAAATCCCAGCTAGTCCTTGGATCATTCATGATGAAGTTCTTCCTCTCATCTTTAAAAGCCCTTGAGGACTTACCCAGGACCAACGGCTGCATTTGGAAGAAAGCTTGGATTGGTAATATTCGAGTAGAATAAATTAAATTTGTAATTACCTATAAAAATCTATAAACAACATGCACTTATAATGTTTTCATCTATTTGACTATATCAAGATTTATGTATAAAACAATACATATTTAATCACACATAGTATATAGGTGTATAATCTATACATACATTTTAATACTACATGATTTTTAACAAATTTTTATGAATCATAAATAATTTTTCATGAACAAATAGAAGAATAGGTATTACTCAAATTGGGTTGCCATGAAAAAGTACCAGCATCCTGGTGACTTAAACAATAAATGTCGATTTCCTTAGATTTCTGGAAGCTGGAGATCCATGATCAAGGTGAGAGAATGTGAAATTTTTGGTAAGGGATTTTATCCAGTTTATATTCAGCCACAAGCATATTGTGTTCTTCTTTAGCTTCCTGTCTCTACAGGTAGAGAAAGCCAGAATTTTGATGCCTCTAAAATCTAGAGAATAATTAATTCAAGAATTGTAGGAAATTTGGTCTATGTAATATCAGCAATGGTGAGATCTTCAAAAGGTACTAATTGAGGATCATCAAAAGTTTAGGATATTCAAACTATTCTAGGGGCTGGAGAGATGGTTTAGAGGTGAAGGCGTTTTCCTGCAAAGCAGAAGAACCCGAGTTTGAGTCCCCAGTGTCCAGGTAAAGCCAGATGCACAAGGTGGTGCTCGTGTCTAGAAGCCCTAGAGTGCCCCCCTTTCTCTCCCTCACATTCAAATAAATAAATAAATAAAATATATTTTTAAAAATTTTTGTATATGATTTTTTAATATAAATTTATTGTCCATAATGAGTTACATTATTTAGTGGGCAAACCATGAGTTGTTATCCCAAATTCTCCAATTCCCCCCTCCCCCTCCCTGATCAGTTGGATATCCTCCTCCGTGGGGTGTCTGTATTAGTCCTTGTGGCTTAAATGTGTTATACATATACACACATATAAATATGAAATATATGTGTGTTGTAGTTCCTATTAACTTTCTTGTGTATTTCGGATTGTTTTCATTTTTCTGAGAATCTATACCAAAATTGTAAGTGTATCCTATCACATAATACTTTTGGTTTGTGGTTTATCATATTATTTAAATATTTAATTATGTTTATTATAAATAGAGATAGAGAAAGAGATAGAAAGGGATAGAAATAGACAATGGCCTGCTAGGGCCTCCTGCCACTGAAAGCACATTGCAGAGGCATGGGCTACTTGAACATCTGACTTTATGCATGTACTAAGGAATCAAACCCTGGGCAAACCAATAGGTGTTAGAAGTAAATGTCTTTAACCTCTGAGCCATTACTCCAGCCCAAATATGGCACTTTTATTACTACATAATTATTATTATGCCTACTTAAATAAACATATACAGTGTATCAATTAACACATTCAGTCAATAAAACAATCTACATGTAATTAAACCAAGATGAATGGACAGATCATGTAATACTGTCTGGGTGGGCATATGTTAACAGGTAGGTAAGAAAAAGCAGCTATAGAATCTATGAAAAGTGTGAATTCCTATTGCTTCTGTAACAACTATGTAACCTGGTTTAAATTGGTGGAAATTTTTGATATTGATTGAGGTCAAAGTCCCAAAGTGTTTTTCTTCAAGGTCAAAAATCAAGGCACCCTGATGTAAAGGTGAGTGTGTTCCTTGGGCCCGAGTGAAAATATGTCCCTCGACTGATGAGTCCTGCCTCCACTTCAGTCTGCCCCCCCCACGATCTTCTCAAATCCACGTATGAATTTTTCTCCGTTGGGTCATGTTATCTAACTTGATATGGGAAATTATCATTACATTGAACTCATCCAGATTATACAAGACAATCTCCTTATTTCAAAATCCTAAGCAAGTCACATTGTTAAAGATTCTTTTATGCAACAAAGATAAAATACTTACAGACTTAATGGACTAAGGCATCTTTTGGAGCCATTTTCATCCTCCACAATGGTTGGAATTCACACATGTCTCTGCCATCCTGTGATATCAGACAGGAGTGTCAATGTGTATTCTTAGGACTGATTTGGGGAGTAACTAACTAACATGATATAAGAAGTGCATGCATATTGTACATGTTACACAAAGGGTATTTGTCATGGCTATTATCAGAAAATGATAAAGAACATATTTTGCTAAAAATATAAAATGGTTTATGAATAATTTAATTATGTATACAATATATATATTTTGCCAAAAGTATGTGCACCATGGATATGTGCAGAGTGTATGCACATGTTTCTGCAGAGACCTGCAGCCTGTGTACTTGCACTTAGACCAGAGGAGAATGAGTGTTCATGACATGTTCTTTTCTCCTCTCATCTGCCTGTTTCCTTGAGGCAGTGTTTCTTTAACCCAGAGCTGCCAGTATTTTTGTCTTTTTTGTCAGCAACCTCAGCCATTCTTGAATTAATTACAAACTTTGTTTAATTAAATACATCATAAAAATGTCAAAAGGCAAATCACATAGGAAGTTATTCAAACCACATAAAACTAGACAACTATCAGTATTAAAATTCATTAATATCTGCCCCCAGTCAGATTACACACCTGGTCAACCCTTTATGTGCTTGATTCAGAATTGACCTCAGGTGTGCCCTGGCCCTCATATAAGCACAAACAGTGCTCTTACCTGCTGACCCATCTCGCTAGGATCAGAGCTAGCTTTTTCATGCATTTATGATAGATTTCAATTTATGTATACTTCTGATTTTAATTAATGAAAATAGCAATCAATTTGAACAAGTAATCAAGTAAAAATTAACAATGTAATATGTAGTTAACTGTACAAACTTGGTGATTTTTGAAATCACCAAATAAAACATTTAATGTAAGATGAATCATTAATATCAACATGAAAGAATGATAGAAAAGAAACGTCAGAGGGCTGGAGAGATGGCTTAGCAGTTAAGGCACTTGCCTCCAGTGCCTAAGGTCATGGGTTCAGTTCTCCAGGACTCACATAAACCAGACCTATAAGGTGGTGGTCTTGGTGCGCTCTCTCTCTCTCTCTCTCTCTCTCTCTCTCTCTCTCTCTCTCTCTCTCTCTCTCTCTCTCTGTATCTCTGCTTGAAAATGAGAAAATAAAATATTAAAAAAAGAAACGTCAAATATTTTTCCCCTGAAGTTCATCTCCGTGGTATTCATGACTATTACCTAGCATAGTCCTTGAATATATTGCTGTCTCTGATTGCCAAAGCATTTGTTCTGGCTCCTGATTTATGAGTCATTGATGGAACTATGAACTGTAACATGCAACATCAAGGTAATGTCTTCCTTCCCATTTAATTCGCATAGCAATTTTAATGCATAACTTCTGAATTTTTAGATCCAAGGTCATAAAATGAAATCAGGTCAAACATAACGCTACAGACTCATATTCCAATTGTTTGTTTTTAATTCAGCAAATTTTAATTTTTTTCTAGGAAGAATTTGTACAATATCTATTTCTCCTTATTTTTCACACTAGTTATATTAATTTGCTTCTTCTAAAAATACTGATAATATTTGTCACACTTTATCTTATTCCTCCTAAGGCATTGTAATATTTTTGAATGATGGTATACTCATAACTTTCATTTTTCTCCATTAGTGGCACCTATTTCTCAAAATATAATTTTTATTGAAAACTTTAATGATTTTTAAAGTTTCCATTTATTTAAACATTGATATCTTAATGACAGACATAAAGTAACACCTATATGTTTTCTATATTTATATATAAGTTATATGTGTGTATTTTATATAAAATTATATATTGTTTATTTAAATTGATTTTTCAGATAGAGTTTTTAGTGATTTCAGCCTTAGGCATATGAAATTTCTGCATATTTATTTTGGGTCCAATGTCTGCTAGGAATGAATGTTCGGTTTCAGAAACAACAACATGTGTTGTCCATCGATCTTGAAAAGAATGAATAGGAATGTACATTACAAACCCCGTAGGGTTAAAAAATATGAGTAATTTTCTCTATTTTCTTTAGTTCCCCAAAGACAATGATAATTTCCTTGTTTTCAAGGAGTTATTTGTCAGACTCTAACTGATGACACTTGTGTTTAAGCTTCTCAGCTTTGTGTCAAAGTATTTAAATATTCAATATCAAAAGGTAGGATCTCATTTTGTTTATGCAAATGAGCATACACCATCCAATTGCCTCTTTAACAGAATGTAACTCAACATGAGAGGAAGCCAGGTCCTGGATCACATTACCAGAAACACACACACACACACACACACACACACACACACACACACACACACACACAAATGTGCAACATCATTTGTATCCTGTCTTTTTGTACAGTAGCACTTTAAGTGAAATCAAGTCACTAAATATATATGTATATATTCATACATATGTATGTCTCTGTGTTATGTGAGTATAGATGTGCTATCTATGCATATTTTTATCTTTTTCATCAATCATTCTTTTCTCACCTCCTGAATACTTCTGTTCTTTATCTTACCTCTCCTTTTCTTCCTCTCCATGCCCCTCATTTCCTCCATCCCTCCCTTCTTCTTCTTTCATTGTGGTTTCCATGGTTACTTGATTTAATGTCCATTTATCCTCCCACCCCTAAGGTAAACTTGGAGAATTATGGACACACTATGTCATACATATCATCTGTCATATTTCTGCATAGACAGTCTTATATGTGCTAATGAAAAATGTGCACAATCCAATTAAGACAACTGTGATATGAGATCTTCCTGCCAATTACAGAAGCTTTCCAATAGCATATATTACCTGATATTCACTTGGCATAAATCCTAAATCTGAAATAGACATGCCACAAAAATGAATGAAGAATCCAAGTATCCTTCGTAGTCTATTGATAAGTTCCATGTGATGAATAATTAGGCTACTTGGCCTGTGGTCTATATTGGATACAAAATATTTAAATTTAATAAAAATAAATTTTCATAATATATGTATTTATTTCTTTATTAATTAATTAATTTATTTATAAGTAGAAACTTTATATGAACAAGTAATGTATTGTTACCACAGGTTCCCTACTACCTACTCCCATTCCATTGAGGACCCTCCTCTGGGATTTCTAAAAATTTGAGGTTGAGGTCTATCAGTTGTGCAAGCAGCAGTCAGTCATTGGGTGGGGGGCAGCACCTCTTGGTATTTCTATCCCACATGACTTTTACAATATTTCCACCCCCTCTTTCACAAAATTCCTTGAGCCATGGTGAGTGAGTTTAAGTCTACTGTAGTGATGAACTCTCAGCAGCTTCTGGAATTCTGCTTTGGAATATGTTGAGTATCCTCAGTGTCCGTCTCCATCATCCTGGCACAGGTTTTCACTTGCAGTGGAAGCAACCCTCTTGCCTATCTCTCCACTTCCTCTCATGGTTTTAAGTTTTAAGTCTGCTTTATTGGGGGAGAATATCTAGAGTCATTGCCCACCTCAGCAACAACACAAAAAGGCAGAAAAAATGCCTACCTCTTGTGCAATTCATAACCCCCTACCCCATGGATTGACCAAGTATGCCCACCATGAAGGGCACCCAGTGGGTTGGGTACAGGGAGGAGGGAAGTGGGGGTTCAACCACAAGATTTGCTCATACAATGTATCTATTTATGGATAATAAATGTATTTTTTTTAAAAAAAAGTCTCTGACATTCTGCTTTGGACTCTGTTGTGTATCCTCAGTGTCTGTCTTCATTACCTTTCATAGGTTATCTGACTTGCTGTGGAGGTAGCTCTCTTGCTCCTCTTACCACTTTTCCAAGGTTTTGTTTTAGCCCTAGATGATGATTTAGGGATGATTCCTCTCCTGCCTGAGTGTCAGCCATCATCCCATGTCCTGTTGGTGGAATTTGGTTGTCCACGATTCTTGCTGACTTCCGAAAAATACAAAGAGAATCTCCAATGAAGAGTGAAACATGTATATGTTAATATTTATATATTCGTTACAATTTTTTCTGGTGGTGTATTCTTTGAGAAATATTTCCATTTTATTCAATATGTCAAAATAGTAGTTATCAATGTCAAAATATCTGCAATAAACAACTCAACAAAGGAAGAACTATTTTGGGTACACAGTTTAGTTTTGTTTTCATCCATGGTATGCTAGTTCTTTTAATTCAGGCCAAATTTTGACACCAAAACCATAATGAGAAACATGTAGTGGGTAGCCTCAGAAAAATATGAGGAGAGGGAGGGAAGACTGGAGATGAGGAGAAGAGACAGGGAGAGAGGTAGGTAGGTAGATAGATGATATATATGGATGATAGATGATAGATAGATAAATACATAGAGAGACAATAGGCAGAGCCTAAGACCAATGTCTCCCCAAACTGGCCTACACTTCCTCCAAACAGGACGCCACTCCTAGTTTCCTCCATCTCCCAACAGCACCATCAAACAGATGTTAGGATTTGAATGTGAACTGCCCTCCATCTTCTCATGTGCTTGAACACTGAATTCCTAACTGGTGGTGTTCTTTTGGAAGGTGGAACCTTTCAGAGGCCTAGCTTTGCTGGGGGTCACTAGGAGTAGAAATTTGAGTATTTACAAGCTGGCCGCACTTCCTTTCTGACACAATGTGACAAACTTTCTCACACACCAGTCAAAATGCTTTCTGAGCTATCCTTGAATACAAAAAATAAAAATGAAAATGAACATAAACATAAGAATAAAATCAACTAAGCATCAACATTATCAAATGCTTCCTACATCTTATTGCCACTAACTGTATCTCAGCAAAGAGAAAAGGAACCAACATAACATAACAGGTGAGGGAGGGACTGTGTAGCTTGAGGCTATCTAACAATCAGGTTCTATGAAATTCTGTTAATCCTATGAATCACAATTCAGGTTTTTAATTTTTTTTGGATATTTTATTCTATTTCATCCACTGTGCATTTAATTTCATAGTTAGGTACCTATGTCATAAGGGAATCACTTATATGTAGGAATATATATATATATACTCATGGGTTGCATAATTGATTTAGGTAAATTTTATTATCATGCCTCTTTTCCTAAAATATTCAGTTCCTTATTTATGTGTTTGTACATTTCCACAAGCATAAAATACTGTTTTTTAATTCTTGGTACGAAATCCACCAGTATTATCACTTCGGAATGATAGCGTTTGTGTTACTGTTTCTGTTTTGATATAGATATATTTCAAACTATTAGATTATATCTTCTGATAGTGTTCATGAGACAGGGATTTGATACATTGACCAGGCTGGCCTTGATGTTTCAAAGATCCTCCTGCCTCTGCCTCTTGACTGGGAGATTCTTGGCAAGCGCCATAGTAGCTACGCTTGCAATATATCATCTTTTTGTGTAATCTTTACTCTGGCTGTATCTGGATTTCTTTTTGTCTTTTGTATGATTTACTGGAGTTGCTCATGACATTGGCACTTTGGACTCATTCATGCATTTTGTATCATATTTAGCCACTTCAATGAGGCTTAAATGTCATATGTATTCACTCTTCAAACATCTGCAGGTCTCAAAGAGATACAAAAAGATCTTGATTCTTTAACCTTGTCAATGACCTCATACATGGCAGGCTTCATAATGCTCATATGACTAAGACTGCACACAATAACCCCATGAAAATGTCATATTTTGCATAAATAAAACTAAATAGAGGCCATCACGAAGTAGTCCCTTCTGTAATACTTGATCAGTAATAGGAAATACATTTCACTTCATCAGTTAGGGAAGGAGGATTGGAATTAACATTTTATTACAAAATTTTACAATATCAATCTGTCCACAAATTCTCAAATCCTTTTGGCTCAACTTTTAAAATATACCCAGAAGCCAGCTATTGTTTATTGATTCTTCCTTTTACTTACATACCTGAGACAAAATGATGGTTCTTTAGTGGTATAGCCATATTGAAAGGCTGCGGAAGTCAGAGAAAAAAAATCATATGAAACTACCCATAAATTTAGGCCATATATTTTTCCTAAGTACTTCATTTCATTCAGAATCAACACAGTTCTTATTTTAACCTACAAGAACCAAAAATATCCAAGCCTAGGTAGTTAACACAGGCTAAGATTACCACAGCTACAGAGAATTATTTTCTTCTTTCAAAAATGACAAATTATCCCATTTTGACACCTATGAATTTGAGAGAGAGAGAGACAGAGAGAGAGAGAATAAATAGGTGCATCAAGGCTTTTAGCCACTGCAAAGGAACTCGATGCATGAGCCAGTGTGCATCTGGTTTTATGTGGGTGCTGAGGAAAATAAAATAGGTTGTTAGGCTTTGTGAGCAAGCACCTTAACCCCTGAGAAATCCCTTCAGCTCTATTTTTCCATTTTTAATTTTCTTTTAAATATCAAATTAAAACGTTGACTCTGAGGTAGTAAAGGTAGATGACTATTGTTATTGTTTTTCTCAAATTAGGCCACCTAATAATGGCCTATCTCATTCTTGAATAAGTGACTGAAAAAATAAATGTGTAAGTACAATTGATCCATCTGGATTTCAGTTGATATTGCTAAATGATTTTCAGATACATTAAATATTTTTTTAAAAATCTTGAATGTATATTGTATGTTATCATCACCCCGTCCTTTAAAATATTGTTTTAAAATTGTAGAGCTAGATACCTTCAAACATATATATATATATATATATATATATATATATATATATATATATATATATATA
>PVHP010026978.1:0-13340 GCA_004024765.1 Zapus hudsonius | reverse complement strand
AGAGAGAGAGAGAGAGAGAGAGAGAGAGAGAGCATCAGGGCCACCACCTTGTGGGTCTGGCTTATGTGGGTACTGAGGAATTGAACCCAAGGCCTTAGGCACTGGAGTCAAGTGCCTTAACCACTGAGCAATCTCTCCAGCCTTGTGCTAATTCTTATAACGTTTCTAAGCACAGAAAACTTTTCACTTATAACTGTGGATCGTTATTTTCAGTTGTGATACTTATATATCTATCATCCTTGTATCTGGTTGTAGTACCCCAAAATCTTATAAAGATAATTTTTATATTCATTCAACTTTTTTCCAATCTTTTTATTGGCTTAAATTATATATATATATATATATATATATATATATATATATATATATATTAACACAACAATATGCTCAGAATCATAGGTTATTAGATAAAGCCATTGAAACCAGGATGATATTCCCTTTTATGCATTAGTTATTCTCACCCCCCCATGACTCTTCCTTTCTGAATGTGAACCTTGAATTGTAATTGTTTGACTTGCATGGACATGTGCTTTTATGGTACTTTAAAGAGGAAACGTATTTGAAACAACCCATATGTTATGTATTTTTAAAGATGACATGAAGTACTTAACTGAGGGAAAAATAATAAAGATGAAATGTTACTTCAATAAAATAAAATAATATTGTAGAGCTAAAAATAAAGAGAATTTAGTTAGAAGACACTTTGAGTTGTCATAATTGCTAAACTAGCAGGGATCCAACTACTGGTATATAGTTCCATTATTATTTTTTTTGTCTTTGTTGAAATGTTACTTTAACAAGGAATTTTTCACAATCATGTATTGAAGAGTTAATAATTTGCAACTTGTGAGGAATAGAGCATTTCACTTTTTCTTCAGTAACTCACATAGTTTAACCACCTTCAAACAAACGCATTATCAACTCCATGGAGAAACTGCTGTGTTTATACACCCAATTATAAAGAAAATGTTTCACTAAGTGATATGTCATGTCTTGAGCTCATCACTTTTCATTTTTTAAAATTATTTTATTTTTATTATTCATAATTAGATACATTTAATTAACAGATAATGTGTTGGCATCCCCAGTTCCCCAATTTCCCTCTTCACTGTCTCCAATCAGCTGTGGATCCTTCTCTGTGGGTAGTCTAGATCAGTCCATGGGTTAGGGGGTTATGGATAGCCTAAAGTCAACCTGGTTCCCCCTTTGTATGTTGTTACTGAGGGGGGCCATGTCTCGGGACATTCTCCCCCACCAAGGCTCTTATAATCTTTCCTCCCCCTCTTCCACTCAGTTCCCTGAGTCATGGTGGGTGAGTATTAAGACTGCTTTATTGTTGAGGTCTCAGGGGTCTCTGTACCTCAGCTTTAGTTTGCATTGAAAATCGCTGGTGTCTGTCTGTCTGGCTTATCCTGTGTTGACTGAATGGCTATGGTTATAGGTTTCTTGTTTATCCCACCACTCTCTGTGGGGTTCCATATGGCTCCTTCATAGAAGATCTGGTGTGGCTCCTCTCTTGGCAGGATGTCAGCTATTGGCCTGTGGATCATTGTTAGGGTTGGAGGATCAATAACTCTCTCTCTCTCTCTCTCTCTCTGTGTCTCTGCCTCTCTCTCTCTCTGCCTTCTGAAAGATACAAACAGAATCTTCATCGAAGAGTGAGATCAGTATAGGTTAACTGAGATACACATTTCTGAATTAGCTAGATTCTAATATTAGTATCCTCTCTGTATATCACTCATGTAGTGCATTTCTCTTTGGAGTCCTAAGATTTTGGTTCCTAGTGTATTTTGCCCTGAGTCCCAGTTCCAGTTGAGGGCTCCCACTCACTGAGTGGATTACTTGGCCAAATTAAAAGCTGTTGATTGTCTCTCCTAGGCTATGGCTCCTCTGTTGCACAATTGCTCTTTTCTTAGTTCACTATTCTCTCCCAGTAGGAGGTGTGGTCAGCCTACTCAGGCAGCAGACTGTGTTTCATGCCAGTGGTCTCTGTTTACTCCAACTGCCATTGACCAGTTTCCCCTGGCAGCTTATGCAGTGCCTTCCAGCACTGCACTAACTACCAACTGGAGGCTGGTTATTGTTCTGAACCTCACAGGGTCTCTCAATGCTGATCGATGGCATTCTGTGGTTTCTTCAGCAACAGGGTTCTGCCTCAGGCTTGGGGTGAGTATTCAAGAGCTTTGACAGAATCCTGTCTTGTTTTTGGAACCTCATGGTTCACTTTGGTCAATAGCTCAGTGAAGGAAAGAGCCAGCGACCAGAACTAGGAGTTGCCAGAATGATCAATTTTTCACAGGCTTAGACTCTCTCCTTTTCTTTTCATGGCCCCTCTTGTCAGACAATGTCCAATACTTGCTCAATATATTAAATTGTGCACATGAGGACTTTGAGCTTTTGAACCACATAAGCATAAGCATAAGGCTTAGCTTCCTTCTTAAATCATACCCTCTACCCCATCCCTTACCCCTCTTTCACAAACTCTCATTTTTCCCAAGTGTTCTGTGTAGAGTTTATAATCAACCTGGTTAGGAACCACTTATGAGGGAAAATATGTGGTATTTGAGTCTCTGTTCTTTTAATTGTTCACTTAGTAAGATCTGCTCAAACTCAGACCATTTTTCTCTAAATTTTGATATGTCATTTTTACTTTTAGCTGAGTAAAACTCCATCATGCAAATATACCACATTTGAAGATTAAGAACATCTATGTTTCATATCTGCACAAGTCCTCACAAAAGACTTTTATATTACATTTTCTTATGGAATCTCTTTTATAATATAAAAGTGTCCCCTTTAGAATTTCTTAAATTTTTGATATTTCTGTAGTCAGTAGACATATTCCTTCTGTTCTAATGCACTGAGAACTGCTTTAAAGTATGCAAGCTCTTATATCTATATCATTAGAGTTTACCTTAGGTACTTTATCAAAGACATTGTCCAAACACAAAGAAACATGGCAAAAGAAATGTCTTTTATTTTAGAAAATGAAAAGACATCAGATATTGAATCTGACTTTTCTTAGCACTTCCCTAGGAGCATTAAGGATTGTTACTAAAGAATATTTTCATGTATCCCAATGGTAATACTCACTATCTTATAAAAAGTTCTATAAAAATGTCACTACTAAATTAGAATTTTCATTTTGATTCATTTATTTTTTTTCTAAATATGTTTGGCAATATTGTTATTGTTGACAGTCATCATATTGGAAATTGTCATCTCCCACAGGAACTGAATGTTATATTCACCGAAGACAGCCTACAACTTTCACATTTTATTTAATAGAATATAGACAAAGAAAAACATAGGTACTTTCCATCTATTTTTTGTCTTTTCAGTATTTCTTAGATTATTTTTAAATGTGTGTTATATTGAGAATACACACAAAAATAAAACTTATTTTCCAATTTCTTATATAATTTTGGCTATTGGTGGTAATAAGAATAGCTACATCTAAGCTGTGCATCTATTCTGTCTTAAGAGGTAAGAAGGGATGATTTTCTCCAAATTTTCTCCAGAGGATAATTAACCCCTCGTTCATATTACATGGGATATTCTTCTCAAGAAAAAGACTGGTCTGCAATTCTTCATGATTAAATCCAGACTCAGGAATTCTGGAAAACTAGTTTAAAAATCTCTATCCAGAACTTTCACTAAGAACACCTCTCTTTAGTTTCTTTTGACAAGACAAAGAGTTATGTGTACAATAACAATTACTGTCTTTTACTTGAGGTAAAGTCTTGCTTGGTAGCCCATGCTGGCCTCAAACCCATAATCCTGTCTCAGCATCCACAGGTCCTTGGATTACAGGTATGCACCACCACATCACGTTAGTTATATTCTTGTTGAATTTTCATAAATATTATCATCTTGTTGAAAAACTGTGTGTAGTGATACCAACAGAGAATGATTCCAAGATCTTTAGAACATACACAAGTGGACTAGTTGTCTGAAACTGTATCCTGGATTGAAAAGTATAAAACACTGAGTGACTTATTATCACAGGTGTTAGAAGTTATATTTATTTTTATTTTTAAAATGTTTTTATTTATGAGAGACAGAGAGAGAATGTGAATGGGCACACCAGGGTTTCCTGACACTGTAAAGGAACTCCATTTGCATGTTCAACTTTGGACATCTGCTTTTACATGGGTACTAGGAAATCAATCCCAGGCCATCAGGTTTTGCAAACATGGCCATGTAACCAGTCATCAATCTTTCTAGCCCAGTAATTATATTCCTTGTCTTAATCCCAAATTTTACCATGTGCCTTATGACGTCAGTTGACTTTAAGGAGAGTTTTTACACCACAGTTTTCCACAAAGAGGATACTACATACATTTGACCTTTAGCCTAAAAGTCTGTAAAACTCATGCTTCAATAACTTTACCTAAATCCTGAGTAATCCATGAACATGACCACTGCATATGCTCGGCACCAGTCTTCTCTTGGCCTCCAGGCTGAAACCTTGCTCATGTTCCTCTAAATTGTCTCAAATGCTAGACAGTAAACATAGAAATCAAAAAGACAAAAAGAAGATTACATTTTCCAATCCTTGGCCTTTCATCTGATACCTTCGATGATATTGCTGAGCTTTCCAAATGCCTGAAACAGAGATGAAGAAATGAAATGAACACCTTTCCTGCAGCCTTCCTATTCTGTAAAAATAGAAACAGCTAGATGATTCACTCAAAAAATGAGAAAATAACTGATTGAAAAGAATTCAATTAATCTCATTCTATATATTTTTGGCTCATAGAAACCCTTTTTAAGACATATTTTCTAGGTAACACATACCCTATCCCATCGCATGGACCCTCTCTGAGCAGCAGTAGAAACTTGTGGGCATTAAATCCTGCCTGATAGGTAGATGATAGGTAGATGGCATTGGAGTGAGAGGCCACATGTGAATTAATTGATATGAATGTTCCACCTTCATAACAAAGTTAGTAAAATATATTCCTCAAAGAAAACCTTTGCCTAATGAGCTTGCACTGAGCTACTAGAACTAATCTAAAATTTCAATTGACCATTATCACATTTATAGCCCCCATTCTTCTTTCCCAGGGTTCCTGGAATGTCAATGATCTTATTTGCAATGTTATGAAGATTGATGATATAATATGCATGTAATATCCTGACTTCCAGGAAGGAATTTAGGCAGAAAGCAGTGCTATTAGTTGTTATATTACTACTCATCGTTACCTCACTGTAGAATGAGATGAATGGCAATGAACTGAAAGACAGAAAGCGAAATTAAGTATGGGCTGCCTCATTAATGGTGCTGAGGTGATTTGGTGAAGCCCTAAATCCTTTCTACTTCAGAGTTTTCTGAAGTGAGAAAGGTCCTGGGATGTCAGTCTCTTTCCTCTCTTTTGTTACCCACCACAGAGAGAAAATACAAAATGCCTTAAATATGATGTCAACCTCCTCTCCTGCATTTGAAGAGGACATTGGATTCCAAGTCAGTTTCATCTCTTCACAATCTGTCATCTGAAACCTACTTTTTCTCCTGAGGGGTCTCCTTCATCCTGACCCAGATTAAATGGTCATGATCCTTATCTGAAATGTAACAATTAAAGGAGATATGCAGTGGGCTATTAGAAGGGTTACAAATATAAAATCAAACACATCTGATAGGTTCATTCTTTCTGTGACAGATTCTGCAATACCACATTCATCATGCCCACCTCACTGGCAGTGTCTTATGGCCTTCAAAGTCTTGTTATTGTGTCCCATGAAAGCACTCCCTCCAACATGGAACTCTCCTTCAGAGAAGACAAAGAAATGGAGTTACTGTGTTAGTCCACAAAGGCTGATGGGAAAATTAGAATAGACTAAGTGAATTCAACAAAAGCAACTTATATCTCACCATTTTCGATCCCGGAAAACCAAGGTCATTATATCTGCAGGTTTGGTTTCTCATGAGAAGCTCTCCTTGCTACAAAGAAGCAGACTTTCAAATGTGACACAGTTATCTTTCTCTGTGAACACAGCTATTCATAAGCTGGTTTTCAAACATACAATTCACACTGGCCCTTTTTAGTCTCAGCCAATTTCCAAATAAAAATCACATAGGCCTTGGGGACACAATACAGATCATAACAATAACTGATTTATTTGTAAAATAATTTAAAATCTTCCTTACCACAGCATTTTAGAATACTTAGTGGAGAAAAATACTGAATATTGAAAAGTAAAATTACTTTCTTAAGAAATGGCTAAAATTGGGTCCTAAAAAAAAGTTAGTTACATATATAAGGAAATTTTAAAAAAATACAAAGATTGATTTTTCAGTAGGATGAGCTTGGTGAAAGTAAATAAATGTAGTTGAATTATTAATAACAGTAATTCACAAGCATATTTCATTCAAAGATTGATGATTTTTTATTGGGATGAAATAGTATTACTTGTAAAAACAAATCTCATTATGATTCTGTTAATATCAATAATACACATACAGCTGGAATTTTAATGGGATTTATTACCATCCATTGTAGAATAATTATTGAATATAAGATAAATGTTATGGCATGAAAATTCATGCAGTATATGTAAATTATACCATTCTATTGTTTGTGTAATTTTAATAATTATGTCCATATTAATGTCATATTGACAAAAAATACAAATATAAATTGAACTCATTTTCAGGTTAGGTGTTGATACAAAAAATAAAACATAAGAAGTAAACATAGATTTAATGACTATGATATGGAAAACACAACACTACATGAATATATTCCAAAAGATAGTCCTTATTAAGTTTTATCATTATGATCATCTAAAATTCATTCCCAGGATCTGAGAGTGGTGAAGGCACTCACATGATTGAAAGTCATTCCATTTCACTCACTTCTACAAAGTGCACTTGATTCACCTTTTCCTAGAAAAAGAGATGTTCTTTTACTTGGAGAAGTACTTTAAATTTCCCATCATTCCAGGTAAACAAAATTTAAACTCCTGAACTCTCTCCCTTTTTTCTTTTTCTTTCCCTTCATTCTGTTTTTCTTCCTCTTCCTTCCTCTCTCCCTCCCATTTACAAAGTTTTCACATGCCAAACACTCCAGTGGACACTGAAGATAGCAAGAGCTATACTCAAGAGGAAAGAGAAACAATCCTGCACTGTCATTTAGCCATGCTCTAGAAAGTACCTTCCTCATCCTAGAACAAAAAGAGGCTTCCTTTGGGGAGAAGGCTTCTGAGTCAAGAAACCCAATATGGTGAATCTGCCCAGGAGGATAATAGGCCTTATACACCTTCTCTGTCTGTCATAGCGGTCACTGATCACATGCTAAGAGATTTGACAACCATATCACAGTGTATTCAATTAGTTGATTATTCAGTTACATTTCTAATCATTGCAGGAACTGAAAATGTAGACTTGCAGAATAATCTCTTATCTCAACCCACTAATTTTCTTCAGCTTTTGAGCTACTATTTTGCTCATCTGGTTGCCAAGAAATACCCCTATTTCTAACACTTTGTCTAATAAGGAAGTCATGAGAAATATGAACATAACATATGTGGAAACCCGAGATGTTGACCAGATCTTCTGTTTAGTATGTTAGGGCCCTGTTAAGTGGCCTGTGAGAAGGCACATATTTTGAACACTTTGTTGGAGCCACTGAAGGTCCAAGGATTAAAAAAAAAATGCACTTCAGAAGAGAAATAATGGAACTAAAGGCAAACCAGCAGGCTGAAGTTACAAAAAACCAGCTATCCAAATTAAGTGAAGACATGTGAAAATATAAGAATGAGTGTCAGGAAGAAGTATTTAAATTAAACCTTGAAATGAAACCACATCTCCACAGGATGATAGAAGCAACCCAAAAAGAAGTTTCAGAAAACAAAAACCATATTAAAATAATAAGAACATCCCTACAATCTCTCACCAACAGAAATAATCACTGGGAAAACAGAACCTCAGACATGGAAGACAAAAGAGAGGAGAATTCGAGAGGAATCAGAAACTTGACAAAATTCAAAAGAGCAAGCGAACAAGACTCAAGGAAAATGTGGGATACCATAAAAAGACCTAATCTCAGGATCATGGGAGTCCCAGAGGGAGAAGAAAACCAGGCTAGGGGCATAGAAAATATTTTCAACTGATTATTAAGAAAACTTTCCATACCTGGCAAGAGATAATCCTGTACAACTAAAAGAGATATGTAGGACCCCAAACAAATTGGATCAAATGAGGAACTCCCCAAGACATATCTCAATTACAATGCCAAACATTGAAGTTAAAGAGAGAGTGCTTAGAGCAGTGAGAGAAAGGAAACTCATTACCTACAAAGGCAATCCCATCAGAATCACCTCAGGCTTCCACATAGAAACTTTAAAAGCCAGAAGAGCTTGGAATCAAGCAATTCTAGGCCTAAATAAGTGTGGATTCCAACCTAAACTAATGTAACCACCAAAGTTATCCATCATAATAGAGGAGAAGTGAAAGTATTCCATGATTTCAACCAGCTCTACAATTACTTGAACACAAAGCCAAACCTTCAAAAGATACTACATGAGATAACCCAAGATGAAACAAGCAACCCACCTCAGGAAAGGAGCAGAAAACAAGCAAGGTAACACCATAGAGATAACAACAGCTCAGATACCAACCAGCATAATCTCTCCAACATGGCAGCGCATAAAGAAAACCTAAAAGTTATAACTTTGAATGAAAATGGTCTCAACACTCCTGTAAATAGACACAGGATAGCAGGTTGGATCAGAGAAATGGATGCTTCCATATGTTGCCTTCAAGAAACACACCTTGTCACTAAAGACAGTATCCTACTGACAGTAAAAGGATGGAAGACAATTTTCCAGGCATGTGGGAATAATGAAAAAGCAGGTGTAGCTACTATAATATCTGACAAAATAGACTTTAAACTCAAATCAATAAAAAAGGATGATGATGGCCACTTCTTACTCATCAAGGGAATTATCCAACAAGAAGACATCACTATATTAAATATGTATGCACCAAATGCAAGGACCCCTCAGTCCATAAAGCATAAATTACTCAAAAACAAAGCATATATAGTGGCAACACCATCATAGTAGGAGACTTTAGCACTCCACTGTCTTCCCTAGACAGATCATCCAAACAAAAAACAAGCAGTGAAATAAAGTCGCTTAGCACCATAGACAAGCTAGGGATAACAGAAATTTACAGAGCATTCCACTGCAAGGATACAGAATAAACATTCTTATCAGCAGTGCATGGAATCTTCTTCAAAATTAATCACGTCCTAGGCCATAAATCATCCCTCAACAAATTAAGGAAGATCAATGTAATTCCCTGCATCATATCAGACCATAACACATTAAAGCTACAAATCAACAATGAAAGAAAATCTAAAAATTCCAACAGATATTGGTATCTGAATAACTTGCTGCCTGAATAATGAATGGGTCAAATAAGAAATCAAATTGGAAAGTCAGAATTTCCTAGAAACAAATGATGAGGACACAACCTATCAGAATTGGTTCAGTAAGAGTCCATGTTCTTGGCAACTGGTCAGTTTGATGTTGTACATTGGCATACCTTGTAATCTGTTAAAATTTTGTTGTTTTCCTGGAGATAACACTTAAGTTTAAACATTCTAATTAACCTAAGTTTTGTATTATGCTTAATATGGTTATTTGCTTCAGGTGTCTCCCATAAATTTATGTGTTCTTGAAGCTAGGTTCCCAGCTGATGGCAACTTTAGTACTAGAACCTTCTTGGTGGTGTGTTGTTGGATTGGACTGATGTGTGTTAAAGCTAGTGTTTAGCACACTCACCTGCTGCTATTGTACACCTGACTGAAAATTCGTAAATCAACCAGCTTAGCTTGTGTTTAACACTATGGCTACGGACAACTATGTAATTATGTTGGCAAGATTCCTTTCCCCTCCTCACCATGATAATGAAAATTCACTCACCATTAAAACACTGACAGAAGCTGGGAAAGCTGCCTTGAATCTAACCAACAGCTGTCATTGCTGACTCAGTCTGGGCTCCAGCAGAAAAGGGACATTTCATGTCAACAAGTTGATAAAATCTATATTTAATCACTGAAAATGTAGAAAGCTCATTTGCACATTATACAATTCTTTGAAAATCTCTTGTTCAAGAGCAGGTTCCTTTACTATGGCAAGTAGTATAATATCTACATGCCATAATGAGACTTGACAGCCTCCAGGACAAGCATATGTCATGTCATTCAGAAAGGACCACTCGGGTTAAGCTTCCTTGTCCCAGAGTGTATTAGTCAGGGTTCTCTAAAGGAAGAGAGTTGGTAGAACGAATTGTAGTAAAAAGGGGATTTATTGGGGTAGCTTTTGGCAGTCTAATAATAGCATTCTGCAGGCCTGAGAGTCAAGGAACTGGTAGCTACTCAGTCCACGTGGCTGGATCCCTCAGCAGTCCCAATCCAACACTGAAAGCCTGAAGTCTCCCTAGGGAGCCGCTGGTCCTTAGTCCAGGCTAGAAGGCTGAGGAAACTTTATTCCAACATCCAGGAAGCATAGCACAGCAGGACAGAAGCACATGCAAATTACCACAAACACCAGCAGCCATCAAGAGGAGGGATGAGAGCCATTCCCTTTCCTTCAACTTCCTTATATCCCTCTTTAATGGATGGGAAAATAAAATGAGATAAATTACCATTCGCAATAATATGAAACTTTCAGGCTGGAGGGATGTCTCAGTGGTTAAAGCACTTGCCTCCAGTGCCTAAGGCTCCGGGTTGAGAAAATACTTGCAGTCTTTGCTATTTGAATAAGTTAGATCAGCTGTATCTGCTGATATTCAATGGGATTGTCTCAAACAATCATGAATGATTGATTAAAACACAAAAAATCCCACACAAACTAGTCAGAAACTAATAAAAGGAAATCAACATTTCTTTTAAAATTATATCTCTTTACTTTTTGGTTGCTGTTGAACACTTATGTAGTATGCCCAAAATATTTTTTTTATTCATGGGGGGGCACTATTGACTCCTGCCATCTGGAAAATTAGTTACAGAGACCCAAACCAAAGAGCATCATACAATGAAATACCATATGTGAAAGAATTCAGCATAGCTCCAAATGCTGTACAGTAAAAATTTAATGTATGCTGTAATCTACCACCTGTATTGTCACAATGGTAATTTTTTCTTGATTTTTCAACAATATGAGTGTTAATTTCTCACTTATTTTCCTCATGGATTATAACACTGTGAATCATATATTCTCTGCTTAAAAGAACAGATACTCATTATCATTAGTCTGAGATAATGACTCTTCTCAAAGGAACAATATGTTTATGTGTAATAGAAACTGTGATCACCCCAGCAAGGCTGTTCAGTGCAGATCTGACATTCTATTTTTGAACTGCATTTTAGCTAGAGGAAACTAGAAAATATTTTATTGATGCTTACCTATCTCCAGGTGTTTGAATTGTGGTGTTTATCAGAAAAAAAAAATCATCACACATTTCTTTGACAGATTTTCCAAGTCACACTGCAACTCAGAAAGACTTAATTTCATTTTCTTGTTTCTTTTTATATTAAACAGTAGGGTGTGTGTGAGAGAGAGAAAGGGGGAAGAGAGTGAAAAAGAGAAGACAGAGAGGGGGAGAGAGGCATATGAGGGAAGTAGTTAAGGAGAGAACTTCTCTTTTCTGGCAACATGAATTGTACCAGTGCCTGTCCATCAATTATTTTTTTTTCTTCTGGTTTTATCATTAGGACCTTTCTGATATCAAAGTTTACAAAAAATCCAGGTTCTCCCTGTGATGCATTATGGATATGCTAACAGCATCCTTGCTGTAGCAATTAACTTGTCATTTCTGGGAGGAAACAACCAAACAGAAATCCACTTACAGTTTCCTGGAGAATCCTCATCCCAGCAGGAAGAGAATGTTATAAGCACGAACCTGGCTTCCATCTTTTCATATCAGCAGGGAGGAGGAAGCAGCAAGAGCAAACTCACTAGTACCAGTAAGGAGACTGCTCTATAAAGTCTATAAAGGCCCCAATGACGGAGAGCACCTCCTATAAGGCTACTCTTTTCAGAAGGTCCAATAACCAAAGAACAAATAGGCTTAATTATGAACACATGAGGGCATGGGAGACATTTAATAAATGAACTACCATTCTCATTAGCCAAAAGTTGAGCTTTTTTACACCTGAGCATCACTGGTACACATTGAGTAGTTTCCATTAATATGGAAAACAAAATGTTTTATACTGTGGAGACACCTTGATGCATATAAGCACTTTCCACACAAGCGTGAGGGTCAGAGAGGACATACTTTGGCCTAAGTTCAATTCTTAACATTCAGTCTAAAAGCTGGAAATGGCCTGCATACATAAATCTCCAGTCATGTTGGTAGTGGAGACCAGAGAATTGCTGTCATAGTCAGCCAGTCTTACTGAAAGGGCACCCCCTCCTGGATCAGGGAGAAACTCGATTTTTTTTTTCTTTGTTGTTCATAATGATTTACATTGTTTAGTGGGCCAACCATGAGTTGTTATCCCCAATTACCCATTGTCCCCCTTCCCCATCCCTAGTCAGCTGGATATCCTCTTCCGTGGGCCGTCTGGATCAGTCTTTGTGGAAGGGGACCATGGATAGCTCATTCTTCAGCCGGGTTCTCATGACCCAAGTGTGTTGTTACTGAGGGTTGCCAAGTCTCGAAACTCGATTTTAAGAAAATAAAATAGAAGGAAACATAGAGGAAGACAGCAGACATTCTCCTCTGACTCTGCATGTGTGAACATAGAGTATCCAAATTTGGGAACACACATGTGCATAAATCGCCCACTCCCTCCCCTACCACACATACACCATACCACACATACACATACTATACATTCAGATAAAAATAAAAACATTAATCTTAGGGAGATAACTCTGCTCCATCCTTTATCCTATGTGTTCAAGATCATGTGTTCAATCACAGGTAACACAATCAGTCATCCATCATCCAATATAAATATCTAATTTTCATAAAATTTGCTAGACTAGTGCAGAAGAGTGTGTCTATTTGTAGCTATGTTTCTGTAAGTACAAACTGATTCTGATATCATGGTCAGTAGTAGACCACCTCATTCTGAAGTTCTGAAAAATATATATGTTGGAATGTAGCTCTTGGATCCCTGTCTTCAGAAGAGAAGGAAATAAATTCCAGCATCTTCACATCACACACACATTTCAATATTAGCATCCTCAGCAATAAATAACACCAAATCAATCTTATACCTAAACCAACATTTAGAACTGGATTTTGGGGGCTGGGAAGATGGCTAGGCAGAAACACATTGGATGCAGTGCCTCCTAGCCCAGGTTTCAGTCACCAG